>VYZQ01039563.1:2085-38199 GCA_013400655.1 Mystacornis crossleyi
CCTTCTCTTCCCTAGGGAATACTGAGATTATGAGATTTTGTATGAAATTATTCCCTGCAACAGTAACTGGCAACACACATCTCTACCTATGTGGAGGTCTCTGCAATGCCAGGGTTGTGTGTTTTAAGGTTTAGGTCATCCCAGTTCACCACCTATTTATCTGTTAGGTCTGGGCCATGAAATATAGAAGCTGAAGTTATTGGTGACTGGAATTAATTATTACACCCAGCTACTTAGCTGACATATACAAAAGGTTGGATAAATTTATGATCAAAAAGAAATTCATGTACTACAGAGCTGAAGAACACAACAAGCAAATGATGCAATCTACTAACCACTGACCAGGGATGTATTCAGTCCATGTGTGTATTCGGTCTTCACTGGAGAGGGGTTCCTCTGAAGCCTCTGATGTTGCCTGCTACTGGAGACAGGGCTCAGTGTAGTAATTACTTTAGTCATGACGACAGATACTCCAATGACATCAGTGGAAATCCTTTTCATGGTGCTGAATTACAGCTTGACAGCAGCAATCTCATGACACACTCCTGATTCCACACCTGCGTCGTGACAACTGTATTGCTTGGTTACATGAAAACAATATCACTGTCTAAGGGGAAGACAAAATGAAAATAAATTTATTTTTATGAAATCTTTGGATTCTTTGCCACGTCCTACTTGCTTTCGGTATTTTTTTTATTTTCCTTTTTGTGGGATTCTACATTTATTGGGACAATCTTTTCACTGCATGCAATTTTCCATTGCTCTGATGTGATTGCTTTCCCATTTGCAATTTCTTTCTATGTACTGCTAGAATTTAGAAACCAGTGTCACCATTAAGATTTTTCTAGGTTGCAATTGACAGGAGTGAAACACGTCCCCATCCAAAAAGTGAGTGTAACGTAGTTATCATAGGTTTGGAGGGATGCTGCTTATTTCAGTTTTGCTGTCAAAAAAAGAAAAAAATCTCACAAACTGGGTTCATATCATCTGTTATGTGTGAAGACTAATTTTAAAAATTTTTTTTACTTGCCATGGTAAGACAAAACTTGGAGCCTGACCACCTGCAATTAGGACATGAAGGATGTACCATAGCGTTCTGAAGACTGGAGATACTTAAACAGTCTATATTCTGACACTGAAGACATAGGTTAGTGTAAACATTTTAGGCAGGTCGCTTTTGTGTGACATACTGTAGCCCTATGTGAGCTAGTCTCTGAAGAAGCTGTATGAATCACCTTCTGGCTTCATCTGCCTTTCTTCTTTCAGTGTAGAGAAAGCACAGATTATGATCTTAGGTTCAACCTTACAATTTGAATAGTTAAGATTAGGTAAGATGAATTCTGTCCTCAAATTAGCCAAATATCAGAAAATATATCAAATGTTCCTTTTTTTGTTCCTCCACAGCATTACTAAAAATCTAGGTAGTGATCCTTGCAGAATTATTTGATAAAATAAATGCTCATACTTAAAAGCAAAGTGGTTTTGTCTACAATGTCAACAATTCATCTGCAATGATAGCTTACATACTTTAATTTTCAAATAGACTCTTATCTCATTTCTCTGACCCTTAAACCAGCTTTTCCACAGTTGGAGGATTCTGTCAGCCAGTTCACAACAGGCAACTGGAGGGAAGCAGTGAGGGAATCTCTTCTCAAGAAATTTTTTTTTTTCCATGCAGAGATGTCAGCTAGCTGGTTTTATTCCTCTTTCTTCCATGTGAAACCTTGACTTAATGCTTCTGCAGTACCAGAGATGTGTAAGGGTCAAGCCACAGGGACTTGTATAGCCAGGTCCTGCAGCCACTGAGAGTACCCCATGTGGGTTTAAAGTATGTCAGGACTAAGGGAGGGTTAGAATACGTAGAATGAGAAAGTACAAAATCATAGGTCTTTGCACCATACTGAACTGTCATTTTTGTGCTTTTCGTAGAATCACCCTCAATACTGATAGGTTAGTCCAGAGAGGAGAGAGTTAACATCCTCTCAGTGCTGTGCCCATGATGGCCTGCTTTCTTTTTGTCTAACTGCTAAGCAAAATACAAGTTGCATAAATAGAAACACTGAATATAGACTACAGGAGATTATTTTAGCACCGTATGAAGACATGATGCCAGTGAATCTGTAATTTGAATATATATTTTTGTTGCAAGAACTAGTGTTCTGTTTTACACATAGGCACACACACATAACAAGAGCAATGAGGCTGTCAGTTCTGGCCATCTCAGTAGTGTTGCAGAATTCTGAAGAAGATGACAAAACACTGCGTTCAGTTGAGAAATCAATTTAAGCAGAATGTTTAGAGAAAATAGATTGTTATCTATAGAAAAGGGAAGTTAAGGGCAAGTGGAACTTCACTCAAGTATGCTCTGTGTTGGAGAAAAGAGAGAAGTTCTATGCCACAAATGAAGTTGAGCTTAATCAAGTTGAACAGTTAAACTTGTTGAGCTAGTTTGATTGCAAGAAAAATTATCAATTATATCTAAGTATTAAGTTTCCTGAAACTGAAATGGATATTGGCAGAATATAAGGTACTTATATACCAATATCAAAGAAATAGTCTCAGTAGTTCATATATAGAATTAAGTAGCAGGGCAACAAGAAAACCATCTGTAATGTTTTAACAGGAGGCAAATCTTTGGGTGTCCAAACTGACTAGTGCTCGTATTGCTGAAGAAAATCACCGAGATGTATCTTCTGGACATTTTCCATTTCAAAGTTCCTTTTGCCTCATTCCTATTGCCTATGGATATCTTCACATTATAATGTTTGAATTGGCAACTTTTTTGGTCAATATATAAAATTGATCATTGGTATATATCTAATCCTAGTGCCATTCTTTAGAGCCAGGTAAATGAAAGGCAGTTTAAAAATAGTTACGTGGAAGAAAACTCTTTCTTTCTCTTCTTTCATATGCACAGATAGGCTTGGAGGAGAGTGTTGTTGACTTTTACTTTCCTTTCGGAAATATGGGGAGCTTTTCCAAGTGTCTTGGCCGGAGTTTGATGGAGCACAACCCTGCCATGCACTCCTAGTTCTCTGCAGCTTGCTCCAACTCTGCAGCTCTCCAACTCCCCAACTCTTATGTACCTTCCAATTAAATGAGATTATTTTCCCTTGGTGTTTTGCAGGTTTTTCCTGTCCCTTCTTGTTTTTCAGTGGAGTAATCGTGCTTACTAATATCTTATCCAAAAGGCCAAGACTTCAGTACAGCTTTGGAAATACTGCATGCTGTGGACTTTCATTTGCCTATTGTTTGTACCTGCCTTTAACCTATTAATAGGAAAATTCAACCATAACTTAACACATATAATACTCCACTAAATATTTTTTCCTGCTGAAACTGAAGATGTCTCAGTGTCAGTGCACAGAGCAATAGTGAGACCAAATCTTTTCAAACTGTCTAGAAACTTCTTACTGTGACCTATGGAGAGCTGCCTAGTGGTCCCCACAGACTTGTCTGATCGTGTGTTGCTGGCTCCTCGTCTTTTCCAGCTGCTAACTTCTAGTAAAAGCAGGGAGAAAATGGTATTCCACTGAAGTAATGAATACAGCTGCCCCAGGGCCATGATGTGAATGTGTAGGAGAGAAAGGATGATTTCCACAACCCTGGAAGCAGGGGAGACAGAATTTGCAAGACAGTCTCTCTGACCTGTGACCTACCATATGGAAAAGTTGGACATTTGAGTGGGCTTTTAAATCCTAGTTTAATTAACCTCTTTGTAGTTATTCTTTACCCTCATCTTCCTCCCTACAGTTACAATACACTATTCTAAAGTACTTCTCCTCCAAATCTAGATCCCTGGAACGTACATGTAGGATAAGAACCTTAGCTCCTGAGGCTAAGGATCTTATCCCATTACTCTGACAATGCAGGCTTTTTTAATGGTACTACTCTTAATCTAATTACTTCTCCAGTCCAGTTTGAAACTTTCTCAGTCAGTGTAGAATTCAAACAGAACTGTAGGCTGTATGAATAAGCCTAGCCAAATGGGAATTTGCTCTGACTAAAGGTCAGATTTGGCCTCTGAAGGACTGTGTAGTAACGAGTGTTTGGTTCCCTTGAAAATTGCAATTGTATGGAAATGTCTCAAGAATACATGTATCTTTATTTGAAGAACTGGGGCTTTTTTCCCCCTCTGGGTTGTTTAAAGCCATGTGACTGAGGTATTTTATGGTGCAGCTGTTACAGATGACTCTGACATAATCTCCTTTACAAAGAAAGGGAGGCATGGAAAGTAAGAGATCTTCAGGTAAGAGAAAAATCTATTGAAACACTGCTTAGGGCTTGTCATTTACTTTTTTCAGAAGAAGACTTTGGTCAATTCTGCCTTAGCACCCAAGCAACTGCGCTGCAGGCTGGAGAGCTGAGAGGTTCAGCCTGCCTCCACACACAGGCCTCTGAGGGGCTGCCTGGAGCTCCACCTCCTGATATCCCCCTCGCCTCTGAGCACTGAAGCCAGGGAGAGCCCCTTTCATAGTTCAGCCCATTTCATGCTACTCAGTTGGTGTCCCATACCAAATTCAAGGTCCTATTTAATGAAATTCTCTCCATATCTGTCTTCCTCCTCTGGAACAAATAGTGACCCCGGTATGTCCTTAGGGTTACAAGAGATTTGTTTTAGCTAAAATAAAAGAGAAGAGAGACTCAAGTACCTTAATTCCAAAAGAAAACATGATGTGAAAAAGTATGCTTCAGAAAGAGGATTGCGGAGGCGTACTGGTGGACGTTCACACTCAGCATAGCATTTACTGTACCTTTTTGACAATTACCACCTCTGGCATAACCCAGGGCTGATAAGCTGATACAGAGCTGGCTTTCCCACCATAGAGGATGCCAGTGAGGTTAAATGTACCACTGAAGGGGCTATGTCCTTCTGATGCATCACTGGAGCAGAGCTGTGGGCAGCCTCAGCCTCCTCTCAGCACTGCTCTTCCCTCTCACCCCAGCACCCTTCTCTCTCCAGAGCACAATCCCAACTTCTCACTGTTCCTGAGCAGCAGATGCTTATGATGCCAGTCCAAATGCTTGCTAACAGCATGAGCAGGTTCTATGAAACAGTCCTAGCTGCAGTAAAGGACAGGGAGGGCCCCTTACTGCAGTTACAGCTTCCCCTTCTAAATGGCTGAGTAAAGAGGAACCATTTGGTAAGGAAATGAAAGCAGCAGGCGGATTGCCAGGGAGAGATGTAGGGTCAGAGAGGGGGAGATGGTGGTGTATTATATCCTAGACAGAATGCAATTGAAACTGCTGGGAGGGAGCATGCTTCTGGCACGTCGCTCTCTTCCTCCAAAGCATGGTTGTGTGGGTGCAGCAGGAGTCAGGGAACAGCTCTGCTTATTGTGTGACTATTTGTTATTTCAGCCCACCTCAGACTCAGGGTAGAATTACCTAACCATTCAATATTCATATTTTGAAATACTCTTTGAATTCCAGAACCATAAAGACTAGAGATCTTCTGGTTTTCAAAATGAAAGAGAACCATACAATAACTTGCAGGCAGACATAATAGCCTTTTACAAGAGGTTATAGTCAATTTTCTGACTACAGTTAATCTGTAATGAATGTAAAAAATCTCACACCAGCATGCAAGAAAGGGAGAAGGAAGACAAAAGAAAATGTATTTACTTTTAAAGGCCTGTTGACAACTAATACAAGATCAAAATTTAGGTTTTGAAAACCAGTACATTTTACCAGGCAAAACCTAATGAAGCTGATTTTTAAACAACTTAGCACAATTACATTGATTGCAAGAGCAATTTGGGTAATTACTTGTGGAAATGACCATAATTAGCCAGAAGTGAGCAAGAACCTTGCAAATGTTCCCATATACAAGATTTTCATCTTTCTATGAGATGTTCAGTGCTCTCAGTACAATCTCTTTTCTCTATGCAAATTAAAAGGTGTGGTGCCGTATGTTCATAAATGATGCATCATAAGCTGGATATCCAAACCCCCCAAACTTTGTGACAGTTCTGAATTGTTATGTGACAGTTGGGATTTTTTGGGAAAGGTGAATGTCCGTTGTTACAGTAGCACTGCCCAGTGACACATGCAACTACATTTTATTATGCAAATGTGGAGGGGGAGGAATCGTGCCTTTTCTATAGAAGTTCTGCCAGGCAATTTGTCAAAAAGTTAATTTCAGTATGGTAAGAAGAATAAGAACAATTTTAGGAAGGGTTTGATATTTTATTCATATTTAGATTAGGTCCAGAGGGATGATGAGAATGTTAATTGGTCTCCTTGAAGAGAAAGACATTCTCACCAAGCAGAAAAATCATCTCAAGCAATTGGGTCTTTTTCCTTATTATTCTTTTTTTATCCTGCCTTTTAATCTCCACAATGCAAAACTAAAGGGCAGTTGAAGAAAGCCAGGACAAATGGCAAGAAAATGAGCACAGGAACAGAAGAGACTTCAACTGATGAAGGGATTTGTGAATAGCAGGGACAATAGTCAAAGCAGGTCCTATCCTTCTGAGTAGAAATGAGTTTGTTAGGACCTTTCATAATTGTTTATGACCTATTATTGTTATCATCATAGATCTCTAGTGAAAGAGGAAAGTAGCTGATGGAAATTTATGGCAACTTTAGAGATAAAATGGTGACTGTAGAAACTTTTGCTGTTAAAAAGCAACATTGAATAGTTGTAAGAATCTTCTCTGTTTAACCAAATGGTCCTGGTGATAAAGACTTCCCAGCAGAATGTTCAAAATAAGACTCTGAAGTGACTAGCACCATAAAACTCAACATACTGCCAGAAGAGTTGTGTTTTTGACAAAACTCACCTCAGTGTTGATCAACACAGTGAACTTTCTCTGTAAATCTCCATCCAGCTGGACAAGGTTTGTAAAATAAGTACAATGAAATGAGCTCAATTTGAGCTCTAAAGCTCAAATCAAGAGGTGGCAAACCCATGGGTGACTGTGCCAAAGCGCTGTTTTTCAGCTCTGACAGGCTACCTCCTAGACTGATAGCAGTTTTCCAACATTCAGTGTTATTTCAGTTGGCTATAGTACTCTTGTTTCCTCATGTTGTTCCATCTCTGTTAATGTTTATATCTGCCTTTGGACTTTTTTTCCCACTGAGCTCTCCTGCTTCATTAGCGCTACTGCTAAACATGACGCAGGAGCCTAACCTTTTGGAGTCTGCTGACTTTGCTAGGACCTGATCCCCAGCTCTGTCCCACCATGTCTGACTTGTCCTAGTCCTGGTAGCATGAGGAAGAAGAGTAGCCGTGTCATAACCTGATGTGAAATACACCCATCTGTTATGATACCAGAGGGCAAACCAACCCCACATGAGCAGCAAGACTACCTGCTTTTGTCATCTTGAGGTGAAGAAATTGTGGACGAGGGAAGGGACCAGGCAGGGGACTTGCTGCCCTTTGTGCTCACTGCTGAGTTGGTGCAGAAAAGCATCAGTCAAAGCAGAGCAGTTTGCAGATGCTGAGGAGGAGGGCATCTCTGGTTAGCCAGCCCTAAGCAGTGGGGAGCAGTGGCTATCAGGCCAAAAAGGCCTCCACCAAGAGAAAAGCTCTTGTTCATCTGGGGCTGTGGAATGACTGCTTGTCTTTGGGGAACTTTTTCTGCTCTTCAGCTCTCCTGCCCAATAAATTCCTGTTTGGTCAAGTCCATCTGTTTGATTTTCCTTTGAAGATAGGACATGCTGGGCATTTGGGTAAGAAGAGGATGGTTTCCCTCAGAGGCTGGCTGGAGGCTTGAGCTGATGTTTCCGTGATCAGTCTGGAGAGTGAGCCTGGCAGATGGGCAGCATGATGGTAGTCTCTGAGATGGAAACCTTTCCAAAAGAATTACATGTAGCAGAAGACTGAGTCTGACAGCATTACAAGCTCAAGCCAGAAATGTACCCTTGTCCTGTCCCATTCTCTCCTTTCCTATCCTACCCTGCTTCTTCTGCTGTAGGTAACAGTACAGTTTCTGAAGAGGCAGAAAATGCAGCATTGTTGCTAGTGAGGAAGCAGTAAATTTCCTTGTGAATGTCTTCGGCTGTGATGATCCACAGACCAGCATAAATTTGGGCTTAATTTGGTTCTGGCTTTTGCTGTCAGAGGAGTGAGTTCGACTAAATTTTTCCACCTCGGTAGGACATGATACCAGATGAGAATTGTCTGTCTGTGGATACTGCTTAAATGTATTGTAAGCTGGAATATAATAGTATGATTTAAGTTTTTTAAAAATGTTAATTTAAAAGACAATGCTTAGTTTGTAATTTCAGGGAGTGGATCAGAGCTTCACCTGGCCCATGACTGCATGACTCCCATCAAGGAGCTATTATGGTACATACCAACAAGGGGGCTGGCTTCAGGGCTATGATTACTTTGGGCCTATATTATCTATTCTTACTTTGCAAATGAAATGAGTCTGCTTGTAAAGTAAACATCCATCATGCTCCATGAAAGACTTGGGAAGCGACGATTCCTATCTGAAGTGAGCTCCCATGTAGCTCAGTTTCATATGTAGCTGTCAATAGCTCTTTTATGGGCTGCTTGGGATACATCAGATGTGTATCAGATATAATTATCCTCTTTTGTTAAAGTGCCACTGAGTCTGGCACAGCTCTTTAAAACTCAGCCCCTGCCCAATCTACAGTGATCATTTTCTTCACTTGCTTTAGCAAACTTTCATGACCTGGAGAGGTTCAACTGCAGTTAGCAGCAGTAGTGTAAAATTAATTACTTTTGTATATTCCTGTGCTGTAAGCACTGGGTGCAGCTACTGTGCTATAATATTAGATTAAACTGAGTACATTATTAGCTTTATCAATGATTCATTACAAACTTAATGCCAACGAAAAGGACACAGAGTACCCATTTACCACTGTGCCTCTAGCAAACACTGCAACACATACAGGCGCTTTTTATCGAAGAGCCTTTATCAAGGAATATAAAGTAGCAGAAATTTTCTGAGTTCAGTACATGTGTTTCAAGTATATTATGTCAGAAATAGGAAAAGAACCCCCTGCTTTTACCTTCAGACTTAAGGCAAGGTGCTCAAAATAAGACTGAGCCATGTGTTCCAGGCAGCCAGGATTAATACAAAATCTGTGTGACAGCAGACAACTGTAGAGTAAGAGCTAGACCATTTGTAACACTGAAGGACAATTTCACTCATGTCAGTCTGTTCGAAGTCTGGAGCAACTGAATGCAACTGTGAATAAGCTTGAATGAAAAAAAGAGACTCACAAAGACTCTCAGAGGCATGTGGCATGTGAGTGATTGCCTCCTCTCAGCCATCCCTTCTTGTCTTTGCCCATGTTTTAGAAGGTGTTGTCTCCTTAATTCATTAGTCCATTCATTTCCTCCGCTGAAAAGTCATTCCTCTTACACTCATCCCTTCATAGTAGGCCCTGAAGGAAAGGTGGGCACTTGGAGTGCTATTAATATGTAGAAGTATGCTAACTAATAAGAGAATAAGGAGAACAAGGGAATTTTTCTTTTTGTCTTTCTTTACCTTTTGGGCCAGAATGAGAAGGGTCACTCCAAAGAACAGACTTTAGCTGGGACAGATGTAATATACAATGTCAAAGCTTCCCAGTCTTTTTGAAAGCTGAGTAACTGGCCTGTGATATGCACACTTGTCAACAACCATATATTCACCACCATGGGCTTGAATCAAATCCTATTATACCCAGTTTGCCACTGGTATAACCACTGATTTCAGTTAAATTAGTCTTTATTTACACTGGTGAGAATGAAGAAAGGCAGGTTTGCTACGCACAGCAGATCACAGAAACCAGTCTTTTTCTTCAAGGGAGGCATTAGTCACCACTGCAGGCACTTTGATTTGTTAGTCTGTACACAACACAAGCAGGCTTTCATGAAGGCAAAAGAGTATTTGCATGGATTTCACGGGATGTTTGGCGCTCTTGTAAGAGGTGTGTTGGTTTTGGTAAGGTTGGTTAAAATAGGCAATTGCGCCTGCTTCAAAAATCAGTGGAACTCCAGAAACAAACCCTACTATGGGTTAGAAGCCAGGGTTGCTGTGTGCGAGGCTGACAGGTATTTCCTTTACCTGTGTCCCAAGAACAGCCCACAGATGTTTACCAGGCATCTCTATTAGTACCTGAAGGATGGGAGCAGTGCCATGTGTCTCAGTACTCGTGTATGATTTCTATTACTCACTGGTAGGTATTTGAATGTGCCTTATAGAGCTCAAAGTCCTCCCAAGAAGATAAATAGTTATTAATGATAACAATTAGATTACTGGAGCCTATGGAGCCCTGCTGGGATTCTCTGACCCAGGAGACTCAGTAAACCATGAGTAAGAAAATTAAACTCACAGTGATTAGGTTTCATTTTACTGGAGATAAATCTGTATTTCTACTGGAAAACATTTAGGGTTTAATGACTCAAAAATAACTGAAAACTACTGAGTACCACTTTTGCCATTTGCAGATAAATGACAGAAAATGACATTATAGAAATGAAAAATCAAAATCATCAGATTCACATATGATTTAGCATTTGAATGTCTCCAAGGATGGGGTCTCTACAACCTCCCTGATCAACCTGCACCAGTGCTCAGTCACCCTCACAGTGAAAAAGTATTTTCTTATGTTAAAACTCATACATTAAATCTCAATTTTCATGTGATGCACATAAAAATAATTTTGGAAAATAAAAATATCAGATTTTGCTCTCTTTCCTTCAAACTGAGTAAGAAAATTGGCAATGTCTACGAAAGACAAGTAAATAGAAGAAATTGAAAAATAATTTCCCTTGAGAATGCTTCTTCTTTCAGCCAAATCTAATTAGAAAGGTAATTTCCTGGAAGCTTTCAAAATTTTTCCCATTCCTTTCACAAACATTTTTGCAGTATCACTGCACATTATGCATGGAGCATGTCCCCGAAGAAATCTGGAAGCCCTCGTCGTTGATATGCCTCTCACAGCTTGCTGATGCTATGACACTAGCAGGAAAACCAGCCACTGTGTGTTATCTAGGCTGCAAGGCAGCTGGGAAGGGCAGTGCTCTCTTACATACTCAAGACATAAATAAATACATATATATGCACATGTATATACATACGCATATATAGTTCTGCAAATACTCTATGCATATACACATATTAAAAATGCTGAGTATTTAAATCAGTACACATGTAACATAAATATAGAGATGCACTCTTGTGTGTGTGTGTGTGCATATATATACACACAACCATATGTGTTTAAGCTTTATTTCTCCTTTATTCCCTTCCTCCTATACTAGTCTCCTTAGACTGTATGTGGATCAGATGCTATGCCTGTACTGGTGCATCCTGTCTTGAGGGGGAACTGAGGGTAATCCTGTAATATAAACCACAGAATCACACACAAATATTAATTTATAACTCAAAATCTGTGTTCAAAGAACATTAAGGCTGCAAAGTCAGGCACATATAAATTGGAAAGACCAGGACCGGGGAGTCCTTTGCCACTTTAATTCAGTCCCTTTGCATACTGCTAATTACCTGATCATATATTCTCTTTTTAGCTTTTTCATCACCTCATTTGGTGTTTGAAATGTGCAGTTCTAACTTATTGAGCAATGAGGCAAAATTGGTTTTCCCCTGACTGTTCCGCAGGTGAATTTACATCCTAGTTGCTGCATGCTGTTCAAACACTGCTACTGGAAAGAACTGGTTGTTTACACTCTTCTGTTGGCGTGATGTCCATAGCAAATGGCAAACTGAACTAGACTAAGGCAAGGTAGTTTTGATTTGGCAAAATTGAGATAGATTAAAGTGAAAAATTAAAAAACTTGCGGGACGCAATTTGAGATCTACCTAATTTTTCACAGTATCCATCACCAAATATTACTTATAATTTCAAAGTTTAGCTCCTGAAGCTGAGTTTGATGCTCAGCAGTTCTGAAAAATGAGCCCAGAGAGCACCAAGCCACCTTTAACTGCAGATCACAGCCCAAGCCACTGAGCCATCTGAATCCAGATATGAACTTCTGTGGTTATGTTCAAGATACCCAAGAAGTAAAGGAGAGCTCTCCAAGATGTGATGTGGGTCCCCATACATTCTGTGGTGAGAAACACTGATTCTGTGCTGCTTCAGGTCAGCACACAGCAACAGGATCCACAAATGGAGTTTTGGAATGAATTAAATATGAAAATGAATAATGTACCATGTGCACCACTCACAAAGAGACCTAGTTTGAGATCACATATAATTTCATACTCCTCTTAAATATTACATTGTCATTGCACTACAGAATGATTTAAAAAAAATCCCAGGTTATATCCTGAGACAAGCAGTGGAGGTTTTGGTAGCCAGGTGGGGAGCGCCGGCCTTTGGGAAGGTAGCAGGAGCACTGAGAGCTACAGAACAGATGAGCTGTCTGGATATCTCATGCAAGTCATCCCCTTTGACACCATTCTTTACCATCATTAAGTTTCAAAGTCAATCTTGGGTGTATTTCTTTGGGGCTGCCATTTCTCATAAAGATTCTCCAGCCTTTCATAGCCTCTGACGTACTCGCATCTGTTTGCACTCACTTTGGGCTTGGAAACATTTCTCAAGAGAAGGAGCAAGTTAGGTGAATTTTTCTAAAAGAAGAGGTAGATTTCTTGAGCACAATTTGTTGGTACTGCAGGAAAAGTATGGTTTGTAAGAAATTTATCTCCTTTCAAGTCTTTGGGCTGTTTTTTTTTTTTCCATGGGCTATGTGGCTCTAGTGTCTGCTCTGTGCATGGTGTTCCCAGCTCATCTGGCGCAGCCAGATTTTGTGCGTGACTCCAAGAGCCTCTGCATTTCTTGTGACCTTTGAATTCATGTCCATGCACAGAGCAGTCCCCAAGCTGCTGTGTGCTCCCTCAGCTCCAGCCTTGAAGGACTACCTGAGGAGCAGCGCCCGCTGAAGGAAAACACCAAGGCTGTTTTTGGGAACAGCCCACAAACACCCCGTAAGTTTTCCTGCTTGTAATTCACAGCAGAGATGTAAGCTGTATCTGGATGATATCCCATGCTTGCACCTTTCTGGTACCTTTCAGTCCCATTTGACAATGCAAGCAAAGAGAGGGAGATGTAGGCATCAGTGTCACAGGGCTTGCTCTCTTTTTGCCTCTTTTGGATCACCTGTGGGCCATGGAGCTGGTGCTGCAGCCAAATGCTCACCAGAGATGGGGAAGGCAGAAGTTTGAAAGTGCAGAAGATTTCTGGGAAAGGAGTGTGCAGGTGACCATGTCAGTCACCAGGGATGCAAAGGACCAAAGGGCTTGGATGTATGGCAGAGAGGAGATGAGGGAGAACAGTCCTTGGCACAGGGCAGGCTGTAAAAGATGTGAAGCGGGGGGTCCACTCTAGGAAAATGGCAATTGAGGAGTTTTGGAAGGTGTCAAGGGGCAGTCCAAGACCAACAGAGGTAGCTGCAGGAGCAATAAGGTGTGTGGCCTTCTTCCCTTGTATAGCTCAGTGCTTAAGGCTGGGGAACAAGACTGCCAGGCCATTCAAAGGCTTTTCACATGGTAACCTCAGGGGCTCTGACAAGCAGATGCACAGTGATAAACCAGCTCACACACACAGGCAGGGAGGCTGGACAGGCTGGCCGCCGTGTGGTATGCAGTGTCATGGGGCTGGGGTGCAAGGGGAATGTGAGAATATCCCCTCTTGCCCTGTCTGAAAATTCATACTGAGAATTAAGTTTCAGTGTTTGTGTCAGTCAAGAGCTCAGTTTGATCATCCCAGGAGCCGCTTCAAGCCCTTTTTCTCTAGCCTGGGCATGTATATTGCTGTACAACGCATCATCTGAGGGCATTTGGTTCATACAGCAAGCACAGCATCCCTGCTGAGCCCAGACATGGGACTGCCCTCTAAATATGCCCTTTCTGTGCCTTTTGCTAAAGCACATGTTGGAGGGAGGTACATGATTATCCCATGTACATGCCTTCACCTTTCTGATGCCTGTACACTGGTTCTCATGACCAGGATCTGCACTGGAGCTAGTTCTCCTGACTATCAATAAAGCATCTGTTGGCTTTAAGATGAGCAGGAGTGAATGGAAGAATCTGTAAAAAATCTGTTTCAGGTAAGAGGGATTTATATAACACACCACCAATTAGAAATAATTCAGCTAAATATGAAAATTAAAATATATTCAAGAAAACAATTGGAGGGAAGCAACTGACTTGAAACTGGTCTTTTCTTCTATACTTTTCATTTGTCTATGGTTTTGATTTATGAAAATATGAATGTTGATCTAATATCAATATTCAACTAAGACGGACAAAAACTCTCTAACAGTTTAGAGTTAGAAAGTGTATGTTTAATGACAGCGCAGGGCAACTGCATGCATTATTTTCCAAATATGCAGTGTGAAGTTACAAAGCAATACGGAGTCTATTTATTTCCAAAAGGCATTGAATATACAATATACAGATACATATTTATAGTGTAAACACCTCCTATCCTCACTTTGTATGGTAGTTAGCTAAGCGTGCGTGGTATGGTTTTGATTTGAGTCGGTGGTCTGTGATTTGGGGCGGGGGTCCTTTGATGTTGAAGTAAAACTTGTCTTCCTCCTGTGACCTTTCCACTTTTTTGGGTTTTGTCAGCACAAATTGGTTTTTGAGGAACTTCAGTTTCTTTTCCCATGATTGTAGAAATAAGTTCCCAGATGGCACCGATCGATAGCTTTCAGGAATTTTCTTAAGCCTATTTATTAGTTTATCTGTTTGTAACCATGAACATACCCAAATCACGTGGTAATGACAGGTAGTCAATTATTCGTATCCGGGACTTCTTATCTGGTTTTCCAGCTGGATTTCGCTTACTTATTTACTTTTAACTAATTCCTACAAAGCAGATTTTTGTTAAGATTGTAGTTTTTCTCTAAACTTTTGTTTCAATGCTTCAGTTTAGAGAAAACAACCCCTCTTATCGGAGTTATCTGACAGCCACTGCAGTACATCACTACACATTTTTTTGCTCCCATGTTTGGTAAGGAACTGGAATTTGTTACCTGGGTTTCAGGTACGAGCCAGAAGCATGACATTTAGTCACCTGCTCCTCCCATTTGTGTTTGTTAGATCAATGGTGTGGATCACTGTGAATTAATTGCTATTCCCTTTTATGTACTCTAGCTGGCTACAGCTGCTCGAGACACTTTTAAATATCCCAACAACTCCAGTATTGTTTGCTGACACTTTCTAAATTCTCTGCTCGGCATCAGGTTGTTGTGATAGTATCAAATGCCCCGTTTCACTTGGAGGCAGCCAGAGGCTCTGGTTAAGGGCCTGTGCAGATGTTGCGGAAACAATCCAGGGCAATTTGAGTAGCATCTAAAAGCCATACTGTTTATTCTTCTGTTCACATGGGCTGCTTATCACAACCATCCGGAAAATTCCACACATGCAGTTACCCTAAAATGGGGCTTTGTGATAGTGAAAGAAAAATGGTTATTTCATCTGATTCACTAGCTTTAAGTCACCCGTAGGTAAAGCATGTTTGGTGTAGAGTATGAAGGCAGAAAGATGAGAGTTTTAAATGTAAAGGGAAGATTTGTTGATATGAAAGATTAACTCAAATTTCTGCTGTTGGTGGTCAGAAACCTGCTCCCTTGCCATGGCCTCAGCTCCCACCGTCAGCTTAGGCTTGTCTGGAGTTGTGTTGTGTGAAAGTTACAGCTGAGTGCATTTGTGCCAGGGTTGTGTGTGTCAGTACTACTCGGTACACTGACAGTTCACACAGAAACACTCTCTCATGGCTGCAGAGCGTTTGCTTTCTCTGCTGCTTTTCCTTCAGCTTGGCCAAGGTGGGAGCTCTGGCTCGGTGGAGACCCAGGGGTATGCTGGGGACAAGGAGGGTGCCTATGTGGCTGGGAAGGGAAAGGCAGAGCACTCCAAGAGAGTGCCCGGGGCGTGGTGTACCTGTGGACGGCCCCAGTATCCAAGGGGCCCAAGGGTGTGCCAGGCTGAGCTGCCAGCGCCTGCCTGCTCCAACTTTTCTCTAATAACTGGAACACAAGGCAATAAATGAGGCTGAGATTATGGTGAAGTGGTCTGCTTTCTGTGCCTGAAGCTTCAGGTGGGGTCGTTATCTGAGAAACAGCATAAGCAAGGAACCATGAGCCAGGAAAGTAAGAGCTCTTCCCTGTGCCTGGCTTTCTTCTGAGGTACAGGCAAGGTCTTCTTCACCTGTACCACATCACCTCTCAGTTCTGCTGGGGTGCTTTGGGGTGGCTGAAAGGGCACTGTGACACCTGTCCTGCCCTTCACCAACTCTCATTACCAGAGCAATGCAGCACTCTACCCAGCCTTTTCCTTCCTCCTCCACCTCAGTCTCCAGCCTTTTCTTGTGCAAATATGTGTAGGGCTGCAGTCTGAGTGGCAGGAGTTGTATGGCCATTCCTGCATGACCTGGAGCATATATGCCACAGCAGCTGATGCAAATAAAGAACAGGGAAGTTGTCCTTGTGATCCTGATAATGGGGTGTGCGTGGGGATTTTCTCTCCTTGCTATATCCCTGGTGCTGCACAGACAGTGTTAAAGAACTAATTTCTTTAAGGACACACACCACCAACACTCAGAGACAGTTCAGCTAGATAGATGTCCAGGCTGATAATCAGCATACCAGGGGATCTAATGCAACACATTATTGTAGTGAAATCACAGGTATCCCTGGAAGTTATCCCAAAACCATTTGGATGTCATAAGAGCGTGATTTCCCTGAAGATGTTCCAAACCCTCCCACAGTGACTGGTGTGCTCATAGTAAAGCTTCCTGCACTATCAACCAGATTTTACTTTTGCTGTGCAGTGTAAAACCTTTTTGCTCTGCTTGGGCTCTGCTGCTTCCTTTAACATATTGTCCATTTTTACAACTCATTCAGCAGTCTCCTCCCCATGAGCTATCACATCACTATTATCTTCCTTTTTGATTGTATCTGACATTCAACTGGCATATTTTACAACCTTATCAGTGAAATTTGTGTTCTCATTTGACCGCAGTCTGTTAGAGATTGGAGGGCAGGGAATCCTTGAAAGACCCTCAGCCCTAATGATAAATACTGAAGAGGAGAGGCATCTTTCTGTGTGACCTCTTGCTATGTTCTGTGAGAAACAATGCCCCCAGCCTACTACAGGCTGAGTGTCTGTACCCAATGCCACAGGACCCCTTGCCTTCACTGGGTTCAGCGGGCATTACCAGAACATACACAGTGCTACACAGAGTAGTACTTAATCACCTGTTTCAATGCAAGGACTCAGATGCCTGTTCTTTCCCAGCTCTCTCTCCATTTTCCTGGTAGGGCTGAGAAATATACCCCCAGTCAGCACCTGCCATAACATTATGAACAAACAAGAATTCCTCTGAAGCTGCCCAGCCTCTGCTCTTGTCAAGTCTCACCGGAAAACATGCAAGAGTGGTCTGCTACCTTAGGCTTCTAAAGAGATTCACAACAACATTGGAATTGTTTGTTTGTTTGTTTGTTTGTTTGTTTGTTTCAAATATGGCAAAATCTAAAATACCTAAAGGTTAATGGAGACTAATCCACTACAAAACTAAGAGATTGCCCATCCTCATATTGACATCTTCTGTGGATTCCTCAGGGCAGAGAATCCCTTTCCTGTGCTTTGTAAAGCAAAGCAGGCTTTTGTGGTACTACATATCTGCTGAGGGAAAGCAGGGCTCCTGGTCTCAAAGCATTTATCCAAGTAAGGCTTCTGCACAGCCTCCACAAACACTTCTCAATTCCAGAAAAATACTGAGCAAGGCCTTCAGGATTTAGCCCATGAACTGTGATTCTCATAGCACACGGGGTTCCTGAGATGATCTGAACTAAAATTGTGTCAGGGAGGTCTCTCCTCCTGCTTATGTTCCTGGTGGGGCAATAGTCTTAATGTTTGTAGCTCTCATGTGATTGCAACTTGTTGCACAAGAAGTAATTACAGATGAAGTCTGAGCTGCCTGGCCTGTGGCCGCCTTCCTGGGTCTCGTTAGGCATCTGTGGATAACTGGATGGATGGAATGTGCTAACAAACATATTTCCCCACACCAGGCTTGTCCTACTGCTTGCTTACACCAGTCACATGGAGTGATTTGCCCTTAACCCGGAATAAAGGGAAATCAGGTGAGTTAGATAAAGGTCTCAAGTGTAGGATTGTCTCCAAACAGCAAATGCTGAGGTGCATCTGCACCTCACCCTTGCACAGAAGAACTTGGGAAGGGAGGGAGGGCTGCAATATAAGGAGTTTTTCTATAGCTGTCCTGTGCAAGGCTGTCTTGCAAGGGAAGTGTCTGAAAAGCTGAAGCTGTGTCTCCTTATATTTTCCCAAATCACCACGAAGCACTAGAGAAGATGCAAGACCAGTTAAAATTGTCCAGGTGCCCTGGAAGGAGAAAGCAGGCTGAACTGGCTGCAGTGTGGTGTAGCCTACAAATCTACAAACCATGCATATGAGCTTGTCTTTGGTCTGGGGCTGCTGGGGCTGCTCTACCCTCTTTTCTCATGCCCATGGGCAGTTTTCCAGATGTCTGTGAGGGTTATACAAATCTCACACAAGGTGTTTGTACCAAGTAGGCACTACGAGCCTGTCCTGGAAGAGGTTGCCATTAATTTTTTCCCTCCCTCTGATGACACATTTTCTAAACCACAAAGCTGCTTTGATCTGGACAACATTAAGAGTCCTGCTGTGCTGTGGGTTTTCCCTGTAAACCTCTTGGCAATTATGCACACTGGCAGCTATGTCTCCCCTGAGGGCCACTTCTCAGAGGTCCTCCAAATGGGCCATGCCCTTTCATACAGCTCTGGGCCTTTTTTCTGGACCTTCATACACAGAGGTTTTGCTTGTCGTTGAGCCTTGGCTGCCTTGGGTGGCTGCAGCTGGTAACATGCTTGAGTCTAAACCCTTCATGTGTACAGGAACTTGACCAGATGTGAACCTCACGCTGCTGAGTTCTTCCTCACGTTCCTCCTCTGCAGCCAGGCTGGCACACAGAGATTTTGCTATCTCGTGCTACTGTTTTACGACCCACGTAGACCAATTGTGAAAAATTGGCTCTGACTCGGAGTTCAGGGCAGGAAAAATGCTAATTTCATCTTACGTGTGATGATCCAGCATGGTGCTACAGTGTGCATCAGAGAAGTTGTACTTGGAGGTGTGTTTATTCAAACGGAGAGTTTGGCTTCAGCTGACCTGGGTATAGTCATGTTACTGCCTGAAGGGCTGGACTGGGGTTGGATTCCAGTTTTTAGAGCAGATGGCGTACGGGAGGTTGAGTGCTAGCTTCCTGCCTGCTCCTGCCTGCAGCTGGATGTGGCCCTGGAATACACTTCTGTTAATAACAATGAGGCAGCAGTAGAGCCAAACCATTCTGCCTGGGAGCCTGTCTGGAAGGCTGTCCCTTCTGTCCAGCAAGGAGTTTGGAGCATTTATGCAAAGACAGCAGAAGTAATCTGTTCCAGGGTGCCTATGAGACAGCATGAAGGAGCCAAAATGGTTTTCAGATATAGAAAACACAGCTTGTCATGGTTTTCTTCTAGGCCTCACTGCAAAGGAGGCAAAGTGTTCAGCTGCCACCAGCTGTCAAGTGCTCTGCAGAAGTGTAATTGGTGGTGTCCATCTGTTTCCCCATGGGCAGTCATCCATATAAAAGCTGTCACCAGTCACCTCCACAACCAGGCTACATGACAGCAGTTCTGGGACTCCTGATGGCAGGAGACTGCCTGATCACCACAGGGTGTGGTGTGCCTCACCACCTCTTTTAGGGGAGTGCCAAAGCCCTTTGTGCCTTTTTTAGACATCTCCAAGCCGGGAAGCAGCTCCCTGCCTGGGTTAGTGGCCAAGAAACCTGCCTGACCCCTTACCTTTAGCACAGGCCATCAAGTGTCAATCAAAGGACACTACTAACAAGGACTTCAGCTCACTCTCTGAAGCATGCTGGTGCTTCACGCATTGCTAATTCTCTCCACTCACGCCTCTCCTCACTTCAGCTGCTCTTCGCTGCAGCTCTGGATAGAGGCAAAGTGAGCAAGTTTTCTTCCTTTCTTCCATCTACTGAGTGTCTGCTCACACTCCAAAATATGCTTCCTCTTGCCATTTATCTGATTTCTAAGGAGTTCCAGTTTCTCTGAGCTCAGTTGCTTTCCTACCTCCTCTGCCTCTGCCTTTCTGGGCCACACTCAGCTACAAGTGTGAGCTATGCAAAATGCTTGTCTCCCATCAGGTGTAACAGATATTCCCATCATTTCTGTCCAGCTCCACTGCCAGTAATAAGGATGTAAATAATGCATGAACTGAGGCTAGATGGGGATCAAATATGCACAGCTGTGAGTTATTATGGGGTACCCTGCTTTAAGGTTGGTGAAAAGAACCACTTTACAGCTACTTACGATTTTTGTATTCTCTTCTCAGGAACTTTCATCTGAATGTGCTCACAAGATAACATCTTTCATTAGTCACAGTCCTTGTTTCAGATTCTACTTTGTTTGACTTTGTTGGTTAAACACCTGAGCTTCCCAGACCAGGGTCATAGCAAAGCCCATGGGAAGTGGAGATTTATCCCTGTAGGAGGACAAGCAGAAAGGTAAAAGGGGAGGATTGTTTTCATATCCTTGTCTCTCCCCTCACTTAGAGTAGCTCTAAATAATACAGCCTAAATCATCCCCATCTTGAGGCCTATGGACACTTTCCACCTTTGACTGTAGAATGGAGGAAGTTCACCTGAGGCAGGATGTTAGCCTAGGAAACGAAGCAGCCATTACATCTCCAGCACATTTTGACTTTGTCTTATTTTCAAGTTTTTGTATTATGTGAAATTACAGCAAATCAGGTGTAACACAAGGCAAATTGTCTCTGAAGCTATCAAAATTGTCACTTTTGGATAGTTTTGTGTTCAGCTATTACTAGTATGCTTTTCTAAATCTTTTCCTGTCTTTGTTGATGTTACTGCTCGCTCACTGAGACACATCAAAAGGCTTGCCAAGTTCCTTTTTTCTCCTGCTCAAAAGGTACCTGTGCCTCTCACTGCCTCATGCTGATCTGTTTCTAGCACACTTGACACACAAAAATCAAACACTTTTTCTGACGCCTCTGAGCTTGTGCATTGTGAACCAGCTGCGAGTGTTCTTTCCACGGGCCCGGGAGGACAGGCAAGGCAGCACCCAGAGCACAGTGAGCTTTACAAATCATCTCACCAGGGATGACTCAACCCTAAGGCAGGCACGTGCTTAAATGAAGGGGGACTGTGATGAAATTTCCATTCTTCCCAGACTGGAAACTGCAGGCAGCCAGAGTAGATGTCAGAGGATCAAAGACAGTGAAGATGCCAAGTGTCCAGGCTGTTTAAGGTTATAAACAAGATATTTTAGGAACAGAGGAGGGTGAAAGGTCCATCCTTCTGGCTGGTGCTCATTCTCCCCAGAACTGGGATGCCATATGGGGGACAAAGCAGGGGGCTTTGCCTCAGTGCACTGCTTCTCATGTGGGAGCAGAGGGCAAGGCTGGGGCTGCCCATTGGGCAGGAAACCAGGCCTTGAACAATGGGGTGAAGCTCGGGCACAGCACCTGTGTCATTCATGGCCCATCACAGTGTACCTGGCCTTGGTGAAGGCAACAGTGTGGGGAAAGACTATTGCAATACACAGAACTAAGCTGAGGCTGTTCAGCACTCACTTGAGTTTTTTAGGTTACGTCACTTTGCAGTTTCTAACAAGCTTCATCTCATCTTCTTGTTTGTGGAACTTTTGACCCCCCTTAAGTTATTACTTTGTTCCTAGTGGTAGCTGTAGGGTGTTGTCTCTCAAGAACTGCAAATACAATGTCTTCATTTAAGTTACCATTCCTTTTTGGTGAGTTGTTTTCGGTGAACGAGGTGAATCGTTGGTGCTCATCGTTGTGCTGCTCTTCACTGGAGTATTGAGTGTGGACTAACACAGGCATCAGCTCAGGATCCAGGAAGGACAGTCTCCTCAATGGCGAGCAGTGGGAACAGCCCAGCCACGCTTCTCTCCCCCAAATATGGCCACCAGCACTTGCCAAGGTGAGGACAGGGGTGGGCACAGAGGACCTGTGTGTCTCTTGTGATGAGTCTGCAAAGGAATCTACATTTTCTTTAGCTTTGTGAGGGAGAGAGGCTTCCAGCCTGAACATCTGCATCTCAACACTTTGGAGGGTACTGTCTGGGGGAAAAAACTCAAAATCCAGACCAATAAAAGAAAAACAGTTGGAAAGATTATGACTTGACAGTGTCCAAAGCCCAGGCAGGAGCAGAGCACACCAGCAAGCAGAACTCTGATAGTCGCTCAAGGACGCAAAATCCTTCAAGGAGATGCCCCTGTGGCTCACAGCTGGGCATATGAGAGCAAGAGAGAGATTCCAGAAAGAAATACATACGAACTACAAGATGTGCTGCTGGCCATTTTTTGGCTGATTTTCCTCCGTGTCCCTTAGGAGATACCTTGTTATGACATCTCAGCAGTAAGAGGCATTACCTGGATGCTATTTATCTGTGGTCATTAAAAATCCCTTTTTAACTTTGTTGAGAAAAACAAAGGTCCATCCAGCACCCTGCAGTTGTGCTTCACTTAGTGGCATGCTTCTTTTGGCTGAAGGATTTTCAGAGGTGTTCAAAATTATTATACACCCAGCACTCACACAGATTTCCTGGATGATGTGTACCAGAATATTACATCGGGAATATCTGGAAATCCTGGCCAGGATCCTTTCTAGTTTCCTCTGCTCTGCAGTGCTGCAGTAAGAATTCCCAGCTGCACCCCTGGATGTGGTCACACACATCCCTCTCCTGTTTGAGAGACATATGGAATGGATAGCTAGCAGCTTTACTGACATTTCTGTAAAGAGTGCAACTGTCATAACGAAAAGATACCCAGGCATCCCATTTAGCTACAAATTTACCTCTGTCATACTGACTCTAGACCCGCAGTTCTGAAATGTACTGCCATAACCAACGCCAGATTTTTGCAGTATGGGTATTAACAACTTCACATAGTCCCACACTTCTTTGTCATCCTTTTTGGATCTTTCTTTTCTGGTATAGCACATTTTGAGTATGAAGTGATACAGCCTATCAGTAATAAAGCACTTGGATGGCTTCTGTACCAGTGATCAAGAAAACAGTGTTAAAATTGGGGAATAAGGAGGGGAACTGAAAGAGAGGAGGCTTTAAATTTCATTTAATGATGTCTACTAAAACACTGTCAGAAGATAAAGCAACATCATCTACATCTGGATGAGAAAAGAAAATAGTCATAGTTCCATTTTCACATCCAAAAGCTTATGAAGTGACAAATGGTGTTTATCCTATCTGGAAAAAATGTTATTTTTAATTGTAATACTGTCACTACTGCCAGCTCTCACAGATTCAGTGTGTGGCTCATGACAAATGGTGTCTTTTCAAGCCCTGGTTTGATTGTATAGGAATCTCAAAAATGCTTTTCTTTTAAGCTTGAAAGCATTTCTTAAAGCAGAACCTGAAGACTGAAGACTGAAAGACAGAGAATTCACTATATTTTAATGTTTTAAAATCTCATCATTTTAAGGAAGTGTGATAATTTCTTCTTATTTTTCAGTTTTCCAAGTTAGTAATACCACAGTCTGGAAAAGGAAGGCATGAAATACACAAGTAGACAGACACACATTTGTTGACACAGTGTCTCTCTGCAAAGAATCACATTTATCAATGCAAGCCTTGTATTTTTATGCACGTATCAAATGCTTACATATATAGAAGGTGGAGGAATATATAATTATACTTCTGTTTGTTCATCTGATTATATTTCCTAGACTCATCTGGGAAGATACATGCCATAATCCCCTGAAGATTATCCATACCATAAGATCACAAGGGGAAACTTTCTGGGAGAAATCTAATAATGTGATTTAAAAAAAAAAAACAACAACAACAAACCAAACCTGAAAAAAACAGATCATACGCCATTAGACACTAGATTTTTCACATTAAGAAATGGCGAAACTAGAAATGAAGAAAACTTTCATGAGATAATTTTCTGCAGTTGAATATTGGTGGGAATATGCAGGTAAATCCAATTCTTAGCTAAGGCAACTGGTGCACATATTTTGACACATCTATTTTTATTGGACATCAAAGAGCATTAAAAAGGGGAACTGCCCATGTCATAGTTTCCTGAAAGTGCTGGGCACTCATTCACACACAGAGCAGCAGTGCTTCTTAGCTAGTGAGCCGTCACTTACTATCACTGTGCAGCGCTTTTCAGAAACAAGGGGACAATGCATGAGCAGGAGAGAATCTTTCTGTCCCCCAGACAGCAACAGCCAGCTTTGCCCTGTCACAGTCAGCTTGAGGGAATGCTGTTGTAGAATGTAGGAGTGTTTGACTGTGGAGTTTTCACTTGAAATAGATCTTGGTTCAGTCTGAATAAACATTTTAATGCTTAGCCACAGAAAGATGTTGTCAAGAGGATGGTTTCACGCACTGGAAATAGAATATTTCTTGTAAACATTAGCACAACTTAGTTCCTTTGAACGTGGAGCTGCCTCGCCACAGGGGAACACAGAGTTTATGGTCATGCTGGCACTCTTCCTCTGGCAAACAGAACACCAAAAGCAATAAGCATGGGAAGATGACGCCAGGCAGAGGGGAGGTGAGCTATGTGAGCAGCTGGGGGTACTGTGGCTCCAGGCTGGGGCTGGAAAGGTCACTGTTGAGATGGCGCTAATTTCCATCTATACAGAGCTTTGAGATCCTTGCTTGGACCATGCTGTGGAAGCATGACATCTTGCAGCAGAGGAAGCCTCTGGAGTCACTGAAGGAGTCCCTCAAACATACTGCCTGGTGCTCAGCAGCAGGGAGTGTGTGAGTGAGCGCTCAGTGGCTCAGCCCCTGTGCGCTGGCAGACTGCCGGGGCAGGTATTCATTTGGCCCATCCCAAACCCACTGGGGTTAAAAGGACCCAAATTATCAAAATGACAGATTATTTAAAGTGAGTCATTTCACCCGTTTGATTCCAAGAGAAGGACATTTGGGAGCAGTGTCACCAGCATGCTGAAGGGACAGCTGTCTCCATCAGTGATGAGCAGAATGAACTATTATTTAGTTTGAGAATAGCAGGGTACCACACACACCCTTCTAGAAACAACCATGGGATATACAGAGGACAGGGCAACTAGTTTCCTTCAAGGATTTCAAGCAAAGGCTTGGTGGTGGCTGTATTTAGCAAGCAGATATTTACTGTGAAGTAGACAACACAGTTTTACAAAGGTGGGGCTACTGTTGAAATATGAAGGGGCTGAGACACTGCTTTGTGGGATTCAGACCAACACCCTTTGTGGCATTGCGAATCTCCAATCCACACAAGGAAAAAGCAGAAAAAAAATCCATGCATTCACCTGTCAAGTTAACTAGCTCTTGCTAGTCCCCTTTCCTGCCAGCACTGGCAACTGTGGGAGGTATAGCAAGGTG
This sequence comes from Mystacornis crossleyi, assembly GCA_013400655.1. NCBI lineage: Eukaryota > Metazoa > Chordata > Aves > Passeriformes > Timaliidae > Mystacornis > Mystacornis crossleyi. The sequence continues at coordinate 27,493 of VYZQ01039563.1, forward strand.
AATGCCACAACTGGTCAGAACTGGTCAGACAGGGTATGGAAGGAAGACTGTGCGTGGTGGCAACATGAGGGCATGGAATGGCCCTATTGTGGGAGGCACTGTGCTCCCAGACTCTGCCCAACATCGGTAGATCCTTTTCTTTACACTTTTGGAACATCACAGTGGAAGAAGATGAGGTAATGGTCCTGTAATGTCTCTGGGTACATTTTTGTCCCTGCTCAGCCCTGGGCCTTTGTTCTGGAGTGATGCCTTCCCACTTACCTAGATCTGCAGCAGGTGAAAACCAGCTGGATTGAAGGACAGAATGGGTGTCGGAACTTGGGCTGTACCTCTTGTTTCCAGCAGAACCCATCCTTATCTAGAGCAATTCATAGGAAATAGTAGATTCCCATTGGATTTACACCAGAATAGGAAAGCAGAAGCTCCTGAGAAGTCCATGTTCCCAGAAGAGCTATGTACTTTAGTACAGAGCACACCCACCCTTTTCTCTGGCTTCTTCTTTAGGATGACTCATGCAGATTTCTGCTTGCTGTTGCCTTCCATCACTCCAGTGAGTCTGCTGTGATTCAGCCATTCTCATTTTGAACTCCCTCAGAGCATTTAGTCAATCCCAGCTTATGAAGATCGGAAACTAATGAAAACAACATGATACAATTTCCAGAGATGCCTGGTATGCTTGCTCGGCCATCTTTCTCTGCTGAATTGTCACGCAGCTTCTCTGCAGGAACACAGTCAACTCTAACACTCTTGCCACTGTTGGAGCACCTCCAGCCATGGGGATGTTTGCCACCATCTCCACTGAATAGTTCACATTCCAACCAAGTATTTTTTGCCACATGTTATGAAGAAAATATGATGTTACACACATTTGAAATAGCTGGGGGTAGTATTTTACAGGGCCAGATGGTATAGGGCTGTCACTGTGGGCCTCAAGACTCATGTCTTTCCCCTAACAAGAGGATGTCCTGTCTGAAACAGAAAGATGCAAAATTAGGAAGGGTCAATCTCCAAAGATGCTCATCATGTGGAGCAGATGAGTCAGAAACTTCTCTGTTTAGACCTGGAAGGTTGAGAGGTGGTCACGTCCATGAGCTCAAGTACATGTTTGAGTAAGAAAATAGATATAAAGGGGATCTTGAAAAAAACAGGTGATAGGGTGAACTAGAGAAATGTGTCTACAGATCAGCCTGGCTTTCTGCAATAAACAATATAAATAGATACTTGACCAGGACAGCAAGCTGCTTCAAGTGGGAAGAGATGAAGGAAAAGAAAAAACACAGACTTGTTGATTAGAAAGTTCCATTACATTTAGCACAGGCCTGAAGGAACTATGGGATGAGGAAAGACTTGTTTTGGGGAAGGTTGCCAATTGAGCTGTGATGTTATTGTAAAAAAAACTATTTTGGTTCTTGCGCAAGTCTTGGGAGGCAGTTTTTTTTAAATTCCAGGGAAAAGAGAAACCAAAGCAGCAAGATCAAGTGGAATCTCTTTTCTGTCTTCTTTTGTGAGCAATAACAGCTCAAGTTACAAATGAACATTATTTGTGTTCAGGATTCAGCAGGCTACCTTTTCATTTCCAGTGCACATCTGTGAACCATCTAAGAAGTTCTACAGCAAAAACAGGAAAGATGAATGATGACATTACCCAGTGAAACAAATTAAGGCAAAAAAAATCCAAAGACAAGCAAAAAATCCTGTTTGGAAGGAAACTCAAAACAGAGAGTTTTTCTCCCTTTTCAAAATATACTATAAAGAGCATAAAGAGCACACATATAATTTCTTTTCCTTTGGGATGCAACTGCAAACCACATAATGGAAACAGACACTCAGAACAAGTTGGCCAGAAGAATGGAGCAAATGCATGGCTCATATGGAAATACCTCAGCCCTGTTGCTGATCTCAGGACCTCTGCTTCTTCTCAAGTAAAAGCTCCAGCAGCACTGCACACCCACAGATTGGATCAGCCATTGGCTCATGAGTGACAGAGCAACAATTTGACTTCATGTAGAACACAGGACATTGCCTAGCCATCTGCAGAGCCTCCTGGGCACAAGGTGTGAGAAGATCAGAGGAACTATCCTGGTGCTTGTGACAAGTTTCTTTGGGATACTACCAACACCATCCAGGAAGCCCTTGGTTTCCTGGAAACAAATGCTTTTCTTCTAAGCAAGTTACTCCCACGTTTCCAAGTGACCAGATTTCACACCCACCTCTATTCCGTGAAAGATAAGTTCATTTAAAAGTCGTGATCACGCCCATCTCCTCCCTAATGTGAGCAATCCTGGCTTTCCCGGCTTTCCTCTTGAGGAAGCTGATCCCTTTGTCCTTTTCGATTGCCCGTCTCTAACCCGCTGTATTCTTTCGATGCAGAGACCAGAACCACACCCAATACCCCAGATGAGGGCGCACCACCCTGGAAGAGCCTCCCTGAGGATGCTCACCACTTTCCTGGCTTTCTGGCCATAGCACACTGAGCTGAGTTTTTAAGAGAATAGTCCATAGTGACTTCAACAGCGTTTTCATGAGTGGTGGCTGCCAGTTGTGAGTTCAGAACCATGTAAACTTGATTCAGATTATTTTACAGATTATTCTACCCAAGACATCACCTTGGTGAATGCTGAAGTTCATGTGCCACCCTGCTGCCCCCTCCCTTGGTTTTGTTAAGTACTTCTGGAGTTCTTCACCTACAGCTCAGCACTTCACCAGACAAATGAGCTTGCCATTGACTGCAAACCAGACACAGACCCTTACTCCAGGCTGCTGGTGAGGATGTTGAGTAATACCAGAGTGACTTCTAGGGGTTCTGTTGCTGCTGCTTTTCCTAAAAAAAGTCACATTTGAGCCCTTAACTTTCCTTTCCTTTCCATTTTCAAATCACAAAAGGACCTTTCATTCAGTCCACGATGACTTTGTAGCTTCATAGCCTTTGCTGAGAAACTGTCAAAAGCTACCTGAAAATCTAAATACAGTATGTCCAGTATCTCTACATTCTTGTTACCACCCCTAAGGACTTCCAGCAGACTGGTTGCAAGGTTGTCCCTTACAGAAATCATGTTGACTGCTTCCCTTGACATCACACTTCCCTGCGTGTACGTGGTCTTCTGGCTCTGCTGTTCTAGGAGAGATGGAAGTTAAATTCTCTGGCCTGTTGTTTCCCAAGACCCCTCTAGCTGGGGGGCTACAGTGGCAGCTCTGCCCTCCTCCTTCTCTGGCACAGACACCACTTGTTGGCAGTTTACACACCTTGGGCCACCAGTTCTGCAGCTTCACCTGCGAACTTTCTGTCAGTGGTGCCTGGTCCTACTGGTTTACTGACCTCCAGCTTATCTGCTTGGTCTATTCTTTCCTGGGAATTCAATTCAGGTTGCACTAACTAACCCAGCATATCAAGAATATGCTGGGTTTGGGCCTCTCTCTCATGTCTTCACCAGAAAAGACTGGAACATTAAACCCAGTGAGCATTTCTGCTGTTTTCTTCTCTTCCCTAAGTGCCCTTTTACATATTTGTCCTCAAACTAGTTGGCTTCCTGCCTTTGCTATATAAAGAACTATTTACTATCAGTCTTTTCAAGGCTCAACTCACATTATTTTTTAGCCCTTTTAATTTCTGGTATATGGTTGACTTGCCTTATTTTATGGGCTTTTCTGTTCTCCTAATTTGGGTAAGTTTCCCAGTTTTTAAACATTAACTTACTGCTTGTGATAGCATCCTTAATGTACCTGTTGAGCTGTGAAATGGCCTTTTTGGATCACATTGTTTTCTTTTCAAACTGTGTCAAAATTTTCACTTGAGATTTTAATACAGTATTTTTTAAACACCATCCAGGCTGCCTGTTCCCTTCTGGCTTTTGGACTACTCTGTTTAGGATTTGCTTCCTTTCTTTCCTTTTTTTCTTTGTTTGTTTGGGTTTGGGTTTTTTGTTTTTGTTTTGTTTTGGTTTGGTTTTATTGTTTTGGTTTGGTTTGGGATTTTTTTAAATCTTATTTTGATAAATCTCTCTTGAAAATGAATATTCATATGCTGAATCTGCTTGGGTTGTTCTCTCCCACAACACTGCCCTAACTGTACTGTGATTACTGACACAGAATTTCTCTCCCAGTAACATCTGAAGTAGGTTCTGTGTGCCACCCAACAAAAACTCCAGAATAACATCTTTTTGTGGGTTCTATGGCTAGGTTTGGTTTGTTTTCTTTTTCAAACAATCTTTTATTTGTGTCTGTGCATCTCATGTTGATAAAGATTCAAATGTGGATCATCCTAGAACCTGCCTGAAATGTAGCTTTAATCTCACTTAGCAGTTCACAGAATCAAATTTAGTTAAGATTGGAGGATACCTCATCAACCCACGCCTGCTCAGAGGAGGATCAGGCACAGCAGGTGACTCAGGGCTGTGTTCAGTTGTGTTTTGGGTATCTCCAAGTATGGAGGCTTCACAACCTCTCTAGAAAACTGTTCCCCTGTTAGACCACATTCACAGTGAGAGATTTTTTTCTTACATTTAAATGGAATTTCTTGTATTTCAGTTTCTGCCCATTGTCTCTTGTTCTTTCTTTAAATATCTTTGAGAAACCCCCTTTAAGTAATTACAGTGGCAGAGTTCTGAGATATCTCAGCACAGCCTGGCCAGGTTTTTAATTCATGACAGTCCTTTTCTTTCTTAGGATCCATGTAAACATCCCCTCTGTTTAGTACTCATGAGACTGCATTTGGACTACTGTATCCAGTTTGGGGCTCCTCGTAGAACACTGACAAACTGGAGAGAGTCCAGTAGAGGGTCACCAAATAGTTGTGGTGATGCAGCACTCACTGTGGGAGCAGGGACTGAGAAAACTGGATTTGTTTAACCTGGAGAAGGGAAGGTTGAGGAAGGTCTTCATGCTGCATACATCTTCCTTATGGGGAGTTACAGGAAAGATTGAGTTACATGCTTCTTGGATGTGCATAGCAAAAGGAGAAAAATTCCAGCTGGACACATGGAGAAAAATTTCATGGGAGAACTTAACCAGGGGAACAGGTTGCTCAGAAAGGTGGTGGGATCTCCATACTTAGAGACACTCAACACCTGACTGAACTAGGCCCTGAGAAACATGAAGTAACTTAAAAATTAGATATGCTTTGGGTGGTAATTCTTCCTTCACCCTTGCTTTTGGCATACCTTTTCCTTAAAGCTCACCTATAACTTACGGCAAGATAATTGCCTTCTCTGGGCATACACGTTTGTGAATGCCAGGCCTCATTCCCAGTCAGAGCAGAGAGCATGGTTAATGACGCAGCTCTCTGGTGACAGAACACGTTTGGCGTAACCCACTGCCTCACAGTGCCTGGAAGCATAAAGCTGGGTGCCCTCCAGGGCAGTGAGGGCAAGCCCAAGATGAATAACTCTCCCACTACAAGGCAAGATGGAAAAGACTGAGAACAGTAATGAAAACATTGCTCCTTTGCAGGCAAACTTATCCCTGCTTTTCCATCCTTTCATGTAATCCACCCACCACAGAAAGTTGCTAACTAGGACTTGGAAAGTAAAATGTGCATTAAATGAATGGGTTTGGCAAAGGGAACATCTGTTTATGAGTAACTTCTTGTTCTCTACATATGATAATGGTTATGGATTAGTGTGCAGAATACTGAACTTGTTTACAGCTCCTAGGAACTGTATGTTTTGAATCATTAATAAGGAGTGTTTTCAAATGCAGAATTTCTCATCAACACAAGCGTTGCTGCTTTTCCCCTCCCTCAATAGGTGCAATTCAAGTTGCAAATTAAATATCAGTGAGAGTCACGTAATGTCACTCTTTCAGCAGCCACAGAGATCAACATTTTGATTGTCACAGTCTATTTAGTATATTGATATTCATGACAGTTACCCAGCAAAAATAGAACCATTTTCATATGGTCTCTGAAAGATATTTTGGTTTTAATCTGATATGACACCAAAGAAAATAGGAAATATTGAGGGTGAGGGTGGGGGTGGGGAGGAGAGGGGGCGTCTGCTTGTTTAAAATAAATCTGGGAAACAGAGAATCTGAAATGAAATTATGTCTAGCTCAGACTATGTATATTTGCACTTTTTTCTCCTTACAGAAGGGTAGTCCCTTCTAAGGGAGATGGGCTAACCACAAGATTAACAAGAAGGACTCTGCATCTAGTGCTCTTCTTTAAAGAGTTTTCCGTGATCTGACTCTCACCTTTCTCAGCTCAGATGGTTCCTTCTCCTCTTGCTTTTCACTCTACTCTTTAGGCAGCTCATTTTCTTGTGGAGATACTGCCTTTAAAAGCAATAAAATAACCTTTTAGTAGAAGTACACGTCTGTAAACCCCAGCTAGTTGTTCGACTGACTTAAGCTTCAGCCCGTGTTAAACACAGGTTTGTTGGGCTGCGGATTTGCTGAGCTCCCTACAGACAGCACATGGCTTTTGCTTGCTTCTCCCTGTCATTTTCATAAGGTATTGCCTCTGCCTTGATGCTTATTTTCTTTAGATTGCAACGTGAGCCTCCCGAATGCCACCACTAGTGTGTGACTGGGAGGTCTGCATTCCAGTTCCCCATCTGAGCTGGGAGCAGAGAATAGTCCATGACATATTCCAGTAGGAATGCCTTTTCTAAAACAGCTTTTTTGGCAGCACTCCAAACACAGCAAGTGCGGGATGAGGATCTGATTTCACCTCTAATGCAAGAAATATTCATGTGAAAATTTCTCTTCCACAGAAGAGATTGCAACAACAGTTAAAAGTTGTAATTAGTTTCCCCGCGTTATCAGATTTTGATGAGCATGCACCACACCCTCCACAACCACAGTCACGCCCTCTCATAGCTAAACTAATCTGAAGAGAATCGGTTGTGTGTTTTTTTCTGCATCAGAAGAGATACTCAAAATGACTTGGGGATGGCTGGACAAGTTTATCAGACAAAACGACAAGCAAAAACTATTAAATCACAAGAAAATTCACATTACTGTATTTTGGACTTTTTATTACTACTTTGCCGAGTGCAGAATCTCAGGAAGACTCTAGATAGGATGTGCAGTGGTCTCTGAGCAAGCAAGCCCAGGACCAATGCCCAGACCACCTTTAAATCAGCTACCCACGAGAGAACATTTTTCATAAAACAAGTAACCCATTCTCTACTCAGCAGTTTTCAAGAAAGACCTACCAAAAATAAGCCTAGGCAATAGTATTCACCTCTACTAGCTATTAAAGGTCAGCAGAGACATTTGCTTCGTGTCATCCTGCAAAGTTTCTCACATCCTTCACTTGCTAATCCCTCCCAGCAGCAGTACTTCCTATCTTGCTGTATACCACCTCTCCCCTTAGCACACCCTCTGTGGTCCATGGGTGTCTCACTTCAGTCTATTAAAATTATTGCATGAAAAATAAACTGATCTCAAAGCAATTGTTCCTAACCAGTACCATGAAAGTTGCAGCTTGTCTCAGACTTATAATACAAGCTCAGATTCCCCAAGTTTTATGTATAGTTTTTGAGTGCATAGATAGGCTGATCTCATGTAAAATTACACCTACAGTCCCGTCCTCATTTGTGTCCTTAGACCTTCAGAGCTATTATGATGATATGTAATGTCAGGGGCTGGACACAGACACTTCCCATGATTACAGGAAGGCTTAGGCTCCCTTACAGAACCAAATCACTCAAACAACAAAGATTTTGACTCATAGCAAAGGCAGAGTGGCTCCTTTGCTATCTCTGGTGGTTTGTGTGAATGTTAAAGACACGCAGACACAGAGGAAAAAAGTGTGTGTGTTTGTCCACAACTATACGTGGACAAACATAGAAAAATCCCCCACCCTTGTAGAGAGTTTTGGCTGAAAGATAATGTCTTTGTTCCCAGCTCCAAGATGCTGTCACTCCTAGTTGATTTCTTCTGCTCTAAAAGAAACAGACTTCTGCACATGCTTTGTAAATGAAAGGGATTGCATTGAAAAAATGTTTATCGTTATCTTTTTCGTCTCAACAAAAAGTGCCTGTGGGGTCCCTCCCTTCAATCCACAGCTCGTCAGAAAGCATCAGTAGTAACACTGAAGGAGTTTGATGTGTCACCTCCACCCCTATTAGCTATTATTGATCCAGAGGAAGGAAAACTAAGTTGCATTGGACGGACGCTTGAGTCCCTGAGCACAGACTGTCTATATTGGAACAGATCAGATATTTGAGCTTTGATAACTTTGTTCATAAATCTTCNGAATAGAATAATAAAGAAAATAATAGGGTGTTTTGCAAGCCTGAAACTCCCAAAGTTAAACATCTTGTTTAATAAGCCATCTTCTCCAATGCTGAACGCTGGATAATCTAAAAACACAGTTAAGATCCCCAAATATCTTGAACTCTGCCTTAACTCCTCACTGTATCACTGATTTTTTTTTTCCTCCTGTGAAGACCTCAGGATAACAGAGATGTGAAAAGAGGCCATGGGGGACAATTGTGTGGGACATCAGCTCCTGATGACAATTACCACAGTGGCAGAGCTGACTGTGGAAATGTAAAGTGCCATGGCAGCTGGGTGCCTGACCCTTTCCCTTGTTTCTGAGCTGTAAAAACTCCTTTACTTAATCCTGGGGGTCAGACTTCATAGGTCTGTTGCCACAAGCTATCAGAAATACTGGTCTTATTACCATGACATAAAAGTATTTATTAAGGCTCATAGTCTAACAGCTAACACCTTCCTGCCAAATTGTGCATAACCTCTCACACACAATGTCTTTCTAAACCTGAAGATTTATTAACAGAAAAGTGAAAATATCAGGGTGATGGAAAAAACTGAAACCCCTTTGACTCAGTCACCCCTCTGAATGCATCAGGCAGCACATTTTCTATCACCAGACATAGCAGGCAGATCTGGGCAGGCTTCTTTTGTGACCATGAACTGTACTCTGAGAGTATAAACACAAGATAAGAACCTCTCCAAACCCGGAGGGCCGCAGCACTGCCTGCTGCAGCATCTTTCACTTCCAGCAAGCAGTGGAGAGCAGAGGGGTAAAGGATGGGAGCCTGCTGGGAAGCGGGACTGTGTGGCTGGGACAGGGGCCTGTGTTGAACTCTTGAAGACAAAAGGCTTTCCTGTACATGAAGAGCATTTTAAAAGCTTCCTCTCATGGCCTGAGAGTTCACAGGCTTGGTAGACAGACTCTACTAAAGCTATTTAAAAACTTTGCTTGCCTGATTTGAACACAGTGGCTCCATTGAGGAAAGCGACATTTTTCTCTGGAGATACATCCTGGCTAGAATGTGGTAAAGCATTTTCTGAGAAAAACTTTTTAGCAGTCTAGCAGGGACATCCTCCCCTTCCACATCCCCAAAAGCGGGGGGTGAGGGTGGCACTGGGCCAGTGCAAATGGCTGGGGCAGGAAATGAAGAACCAGGAAGGGGAGTGGGATAGAGGGATCAAAGCAAGGATCCAGGATCAATATTTGAGCAGAACCAGAATCCAGGCAGCAAATATGTTGTAACAAAAAAACTCCCTGGGGAGTCTGTGGAAAGCCAAGTCCTCTTAGGTTCCTTGGGAACTCACAAATGTGCCTGTGGTGTCCAAAGGCAGCTTTAAGCATCCTTGGGCCTCACCCAAGTACAAGCCAGTTACAAGTCAAGATGGTCAATTTTTGACCATCAAATCCATGAAGCATAATCTTCCCTATATTCACCAACTAATTTGGGAACTGGATTAAGAGTCTTCGTAACATTCAAGACAACATAGTTTAACACTGATAGCTAACACAGATGGCAGCATGGCTTTTGCTGCTCCACATGGTCTCCCCAAATGCCCTGTAGCTACCAACAGCATAAAAATAAATTCCTCCTGCTTCTCATTTTGCTATCACCATTATCCACAGTACGAGCATGCCCACATCTGGATGGCTGGGGATAAGTTTTATTCTATTGCAGTAGTGAGCAGGGGCCAGAAACTTGCTGTGGTAGGCACTGGTTACCCAGGCAGAGGCAATGCTCACTTGGAAGAACTCAAGACTGCAATGGAAGATGAAAATGGAAAGATGAAATATTGAATGCTCATCTGAATGCAGTCTGGATTCAGCTGAAGGAGAATGATCAGGGCCAGTTTTTCCCCATGTTCACCTCTTCAGACCTGGCTGCCAGGATGATGTCTAGGACACTGTCAGGCAGATGAGAGCATTTTCCATCCATAATTAACCATCTCTGGCAAAAGAGGTGATGAATAAACAGGAAACAAAGATTTTATGTGATACTTAGGACACTTTTACATCTCTTTGTACTGCCTGAATGATGCAAGGAAGATAAAGGCCACTGTGGAGGTCCCCCCCGGGGGGATGACTTGGGAGTGGGAGCAGGAGTCGGGTTACACGGAGCTTCCAGGCTCCCTGATGCTATTGTGCCTAAATCCTGTTCCTCACTGGTCATTTCAAATGTAACCCCGCCCTGGTAATCCTGTACTTAGGTGGGCGTTCCCATGATTCGAGGGAGTTTTTGTAGAGCTCTTGAAACAGTCTGCATTTGAACCCCCAGCAAGGGGGCTGGGAGAAATAAAACATCTTTGAACATCTATCAAGAATATAATTTCCTGATTCTTTCTACAGGCCGAGCTCTCTGCCAGGGAAGGTTGCGGAGACCCCACCGCAACAGGCCACTATCACTGAAAGCATTTTAATCTTGTAGTTGATCATGAAGTCTGTTCCAAAACTGGTTACCACCATCCCTCTTGCCACACACAAAAGCATCAGTC
>VYZQ01039563.1:38223-70130 GCA_013400655.1 Mystacornis crossleyi
TCTCAACAAAAAGTGCCTGTGGGGTCCCTCCCTTCAATCCACAGCTCGTCAGAAAGCATCAGTAGTAACACTGAAGGAGTTTGATGTGTCACCTCCACCCCTATTAGCTATTATTGATCCAGAGGAAGGAAAACTAAGTTGCATTGGACGGACGCTTGAGTCCCTGAGCACAGACTGTCTATATTGGAACAGATCAGATATTTGAGCTTTGATAACTTTGTTCATAAATCTTCCAATGCACTGTTAAAGAGAGGATACAGCCTGTGGCAGATATGAGCCTGAGACTTCCTCTTGAAAAGATTAAATCTACCATCTCTTCTAGGGTCATTTGCACAGTAAGGAAAATTACAAAATTGAAAACATTCCAACTCATCTTCCAAAAACAAAACCACATATCAAAATGTTATAATCTACTCATTTTTATATTTAAAAGTGCAAGTATTTTTAAAAGCTCAAGATTATTTGCACCCAAAAGCTCTAGAAAAATAAACCATCCATCTGGGTCTCNAGGCTTCTTTTGTGACCATGAACTGTACTCTGAGAGTATAAACACAAGATAAGAACCTCTCCAAACCCGGAGGGCCGCAGCACTGCCTGCTGCAGCATCTTTCACTTCCAGCAAGCAGTGGAGAGCAGAGGGGTAAAGGATGGGAGCCTGCTGGGAAGCGGGACTGTGTGGCTGGGACAGGGGCCTGTGTTGAACTCTTGAAGACAAAAGGCTTTCCTGTACATGAAGAGCATTTTAAAAGCTTCCTCTCATGGCCTGAGAGTTCACAGGCTTGGTAGACAGACTCTACTAAAGCTATTTAAAAACTTTGCTTGCCTGATTTGAACACAGTGGCTCCATTGAGGAAAGCGACATTTTTCTCTGGAGATACATCCTGGCTAGAATGTGGTAAAGCATTTTCTGAGAAAAACTTTTTAGCAGTCTAGCAGGGACATCCTCCCCTTCCACATCCCCAAAAGCGGGGGGTGAGGGTGGCACTGGGCCAGTGCAAATGGCTGGGGCAGGAAATGAAGAACCAGGAAGGGGAGTGGGATAGAGGGATCAAAGCAAGGATCCAGGATCAATATTTGAGCAGAACCAGAATCCAGGCAGCAAATATGTTGTAACAAAAAAACTCCCTGGGGAGTCTGTGGAAAGCCAAGTCCTCTTAGGTTCCTTGGGAACTCACAAATGTGCCTGTGGTGTCCAAAGGCAGCTTTAAGCATCCTTGGGCCTCACCCAAGTACAAGCCAGTTACAAGTCAAGATGGTCAATTTTTGACCATCAAATCCATGAAGCATAATCTTCCCTATATTCACCAACTAATTTGGGAACTGGATTAAGAGTCTTCGTAACATTCAAGACAACATAGTTTAACACTGATAGCTAACACAGATGGCAGCATGGCTTTTGCTGCTCCACATGGTCTCCCCAAATGCCCTGTAGCTACCAACAGCATAAAAATAAATTCCTCCTGCTTCTCATTTTGCTATCACCATTATCCACAGTACGAGCATGCCCACATCTGGATGGCTGGGGATAAGTTTTATTCTATTGCAGTAGTGAGCAGGGGCCAGAAACTTGCTGTGGTAGGCACTGGTTACCCAGGCAGAGGCAATGCTCACTTGGAAGAACTCAAGACTGCAATGGAAGATGAAAATGGAAAGATGAAATATTGAATGCTCATCTGAATGCAGTCTGGATTCAGCTGAAGGAGAATGATCAGGGCCAGTTTTTCCCCATGTTCACCTCTTCAGACCTGGCTGCCAGGATGATGTCTAGGACACTGTCAGGCAGATGAGAGCATTTTCCATCCATAATTAACCATCTCTGGCAAAAGAGGTGATGAATAAACAGGAAACAAAGATTTTATGTGATACTTAGGACACTTTTACATCTCTTTGTACTGCCTGAATGATGCAAGGAAGATAAAGGCCACTGTGGAGGTCCCCCCCGGGGGGATGACTTGGGAGTGGGAGCAGGAGTCGGGTTACACGGAGCTTCCAGGCTCCCTGATGCTATTGTGCCTAAATCCTGTTCCTCACTGGTCATTTCAAATGTAACCCCGCCCTGGTAATCCTGTACTTAGGTGGGCGTTCCCATGATTCGAGGGAGTTTTTGTAGAGCTCTTGAAACAGTCTGCATTTGAACCCCCAGCAAGGGGGCTGGGAGAAATAAAACATCTTTGAACATCTATCAAGAATATAATTTCCTGATTCTTTCTACAGGCCGAGCTCTCTGCCAGGGAAGGTTGCGGAGACCCCACCGCAACAGGCCACTATCACTGAAAGCATTTTAATCTTGTAGTTGATCATGAAGTCTGTTCCAAAACTGGTTACCACCATCCCTCTTGCCACACACAAAAGCATCAGTCACAAGACACTGACAATCACATGAGCTCAAAGTCTGAAGTGTCATTCTTGCTTTTTTTTTTCCTGTGGGAAGTCCCTGTTTAGACCAAATGCATCATTACTGTGGGAGACACAAAAGCAGAGCTTTATCATTTATGATTATAATCTGGTTTGGGACATACTTTGCATTTCAGAGGTGTTAATCTCAAAATACTGGCCAACTTCTTTCTCTTCACAATATCCTTCTACTTCAGAAATTAGTGGTTGCAGTGTGAGGAAGTTCTTTCTTTACTTTTTGTTTTAAAGTTTCTGGGTGGTCCTGCACTGAGGGGGCCATGTAGACCTGGTTAAAAATTTCTAACTGAATTATTTTCCCTGTAAAAATGCCTCACTTACCCTTTTCAGAGCTACTTTTCCAGACGGAGTATATGCTGTGCCAGGGAAAGAGGAGGGAGGCTAACACTTTCTGGCCTAAAGGTCAGGGCACCCTTTCTGGATGAAAGAGCTCGAGACTTAGTTACTATTTGATTACCAGACAAACATCTAATCTTTTCTCATGTCCTTCTAGAGAAACAAAAATCAAAATGAAACTTTAAAAAGGACTTGGTGTTGACCAACTAAAATAATTTGGAAATTCTAAAATCTAAACTGTTCTTGTGGGATGGCATGAGCTTTTCATTTCACATTCCCCTCAAACAGTAAGTTTCATAATGGAAACAATATCTTTTAGTGGCACTGAACTTCCCCTCAGCAGCCCTTCCCTTTAGAACTGCGGTCACTTGGAAGAGACCTTAGAAGTCATCTTGTCCCTCCTCCCGTTAAACATTACTCCAGCAAGATCAGATGGCCCAATATCTTGTTAGTCAAGTTCTGAATGTCTGGAAATGACACAGCTTCTCTGGGCAGTCTGCTCTGGAAGGAACTCCCTTCACTGTGAAAATGATCTCCCTAAAATCTGAATGAATTTCCTGTGCTGCAGCTGGTGCCCATTGACTTTTATTCTATCCGTGTGCACCACACAGAAGAGCCCGACTCACCTTACTGAGCTGGGGAGAGCAAAACCATCTCACTTGCCTTCTCTTCATGGGACTGGACAAAACCAGCTCTGACTGCTTCCCTTCAAACACCGTGTGCTCCTGCCCCCTCACTGTCCTGGTGACTTTCTTCTGGTCTTGCTCCAATTTGTCAGTGAACTTCTTGAACTGGAGAACTCCAGAGCAGACTCAGCACCCCAGCTGTGGAATTCACAAGTGTGGAATACCAGAGAGGAATGACTACTCTCAACCTGCTGGATATATTCCTGCTGACGCAGCCCAACATACGGCTGGTCTTTGCCAACATGTTACAGATCACAGAATATTCTGAGTTGGAAGGGACCCAGAAGGATCATCAAGTCCAGCTCTTAAATGAATGGCCCATACAGGGATTGAACCCACAACCTCGATGTTATTAGCACCATTCTCTGACCAACTGAGCTGATCTCACATCCTGCTGGAGGCACACAAGGACACCCAGGCCCCTTTCCATAAAGCTGCTTCCTAGACAATTGGCCAGACTGAGATGTTGCACAAAGTTATTCCGTCCCATGAACAGGACTTGGCACTTGCCTTTGCTGATTGTCGTGGGGCTCTTTTCAGTCCATTCCTCTCACTGTCAGGGTCCCTGTAAATAGCAGCTTGCCTTCCGGAATCTTAACCACATCCCTGCAACTTGGTATTATCCATGGGTTCCAGCTGTTAATACACACATTAAAAACTGTTGGCCCCAGTACCAGTCCCAGAGGAATACCACCAGTTGGATTTTGTACTGCTGATCCCAACCCTTTGAGTCAGGCAGTCCAGTCAATTTTCTATCCGCCTTATTGTCACTTATACACTCCATATCTGACCTTACAGAGACATAGTGAAGATTTGTGGGTGTCTGTAAGATGTTTTGAGAGCTGCAGCCCCTGTGTGGAAAGAAAACAACAATAAATTTGGATTAAAATATATTTGTTACATGTTCTGAGTGCTTGACTTTGGAAATTACCTGACTTTTTGTTTATACAATTTTATTTATACTAAGTGGGAAGTGTTAATATCGGGCTCAAACCCTTTTAAATATTGGGGGATGTGTATGTGGGTATGCTAGTGTGTTGCTTTTTGGGTTTGTTTTGGGTTTTTTTTTCTGGTAGATGCTTTGAAATCCTATGGGTGAAAGATGCAGTAGGAACAATTGAGAGATTTTTCCTGATGAATCTCACTCACTGCAACTGCAGTGACCAATACTATTAATGTTCTACTTTTCCACAAATCTTCCACTTACAGTAATGGATTATGTTGTTATTCCGGTTTCTCTCCATTTGCCTGTTGTTCCTCTCTGTACTACCTGTGGTTCATGAAGACAGCCCTCCCAGCTGCAGCAGTCACTGCCTTCCCATGGCACTGGCAATGGCAGAAGTACATTTAACTTCAGGACCACCCCAATCTTTCCCTCTGTCCCTTCCCTTCTCACATAAGACCAGGCCATCCTTGCAACAGCAAAAAATTAGTTTCACTTACAGTGCTGAGAAACTTTGAACTCCATTTGAACAGATGCCAAATTTACTTCACAACCAGCACTAAACGGGACAGCAGGGGGAATGCAAGGATTGCATTTGAGAAGGCAAGGTTTTTTCCCAAAGAAACTGAAGAAAACTTAAGAAAGCTCAGGACCCTTTACTGCACCAAAAAGGCAGACAGGGCTTTGGGAGAAAACATTAGTTGTCTTCCACAGATAAAACATCCACTTCTGAAGAAGAGGTTTTTGTGGACCAGCTGCAGGCACTTTTGGCAGGTTTGGATGGTGGAAAGCCCTGCATGTCACAACAGACACACATAAAAAAGCTCACCTGCTGAATGGGTCACACAGTGGGGTGGGTGCAGTTTGAGCACTGTCACTGCCTGCAAGGACCAGGTCTCACCATCAGAGGAGCCATCCCAGAACCGTGTGCTTACAGCAGGCACTGGCTGGGAGATGGTCGTCTCACTGAAATTTCTGGTTTGTGTCTACTTAGACAATGAGAAGAGCTTAGTGACAGCTTTCCAACAACCAGAATTAAGGAACTATTCAAGGTCTTAGAAAGCGGGAAGAGGAAATAACACACAAGTTCACAAAAAAGCTATTTTGAGGAAAAAAGTCTCTGTCTTCCCAAAGCTCTGCAACAGCTGAAGATATTCATTAGCCTGCTAAGTTGCTTTGGATATCTGGATGGAGATGGGTGTTACCTGAGGAAGGGATGCTTGACCAAAACCAGCAGGAAGCAGAGCCTAGAGTGACCGATGCTTTCTTGCTGAAAAGTTCAACTGGAAAGCACGAACACAAGGCAACAGTGAGAGAACCAACCCCACTGGACACATGCTGGGCACAGTGCTTAAGGCAGTACTGGAATGCACTCAGAGATGATGGGGATGTGGCTAGTCATAAGAGCCAATGTGGAATGAAAGCTTTGTAAAATCTGGCATTGCTATAAGTTCAAATGGCTGTATCTCAGGGTGTAAAATTGTTTCTTGCTTTTGTCACTGAGTTTTCAGCATACATTGGGACACACAGACCCAGGAGAGCAATGACTTACCATGTTCTTACTCTGTGAGAACTATCCTCCCAGCAAGCCATGTATCTGATGGCTGGACAGTATGAGTGATGGTTACTATTTAACACTAAGGCAAATATTTTGGTGATATTTTAAAAATACAAATTAAAAAGTAATGGTATGCTTTAGAAGAAATCCCAAAGTTGATTGCAAATTAGTGCCATAGACACAGAACAGAATGAAGTAACTTTTGGGGAGGAAAATGACAATTTTCCTCCATGTAGCATAATGATGCATGCTCAAGCTTGTCAGAGAATGAGGAATACTAAGGTCAGCTCAAATGGTCTGTGTTTTACATTCTGTTTAGCATGAAAAGTGACAACTCTGCTCAGGAGTACTGCTATCTACAGAAAATGTTTTGCTGACTTCTGCAAACTATGGCTCAAACTCTTGTAATGTCAGGTGATATGTCCCCAGAAGTAAATTATTTCTTGAAGTAGCCTTGTAGATATAAAAACCCCATTATTATTATTATTATTATTACCAAGCTTTGCCATCAGCAGTCTCAGCTTAAGGGTACTGTGGTGATTAATACTTGGGGAATGTCTGAACAGGGTTTGTATGCTGTGGAGGAACAGGATGCTTGTGCCATGCCTAACACAAACTGGTCTGGCTCTGAGTTGCAGAACACAAGGTTAGACATGATAAAGAACACGGGTACTCTTGGCAAAATGGTGATTCATGTTATACTGACAGAAAGAGGTTATTTCAGGGCAAGAACTGGAAGTCTGTGAAGAAGCACGAAGTCAGTGCTTAAGGCCAGATACAGCTTTCAGGTAAAAACGTGTTTACCTGAGTAACTCCATCAAGACAAAATCTACTTACTTCATATTTGCCCAATTAGTTTGGTAGAATTGGTCCCTGATTTTCCATGCTGTACTTTTTCTTTTTTTCACTGCTTTCTTTTTTGCATCCTTTCTCAGCACCAGCTACCAGGTTTGCACTGGTTTAGTCCATTCTGTTCACATCCATGTTTACACTCTTCTTCTACTTGCCCTCACATAACACAGTTATGAACATTATAAAGCTTCATGCCCACCTGTGACATCTTTGTTCCCAAAGTAACCATGATGGTTTAAAAAAAAAAAAAAAAAAGAGGGGTGCCATTTCAAACAAATGACACAAAGAATTGGGGTGCCTTGGTGTGGCTTCTGACACCCTCATAGCCAGTGGGCTGAATCTATTGCCCTTCAAGTCATCAGTAGTCCTTCTGATAAATGCCAGTTCCTCTCAAGGATCCAGTACCTGCAAGGACTCTGGAAATCTTCCACGATGGTAATCTTATGCACATCAGCCATTTTAGAACAACACTGCCTATGGCTTGCAAAGGCTATGCTGTGCTGAGCTCTGTCCTTCATTGTTAGCACACGGAAAAAAGATACCAGGTGCATAAATTTAAGAA
Source organism: Mystacornis crossleyi (assembly GCA_013400655.1). Lineage (NCBI taxonomy): Eukaryota > Metazoa > Chordata > Aves > Passeriformes > Timaliidae > Mystacornis > Mystacornis crossleyi. The sequence continues at coordinate 45,573 of VYZQ01039563.1, forward strand.
AAAAACCCAAACATAGAATTTATTATTTCCATTTTTAATACCCAGGAAGCAATCATGGCAAGATAATATTGCTTTCTCACAAAAAGACCTTCAGCGTTACATAAGTGAAGAATAAACATGGAAAGTAAAGACAAAGCACTGAAAACTCATGAGGCAGGTTGCCATTTCAACGCAGTGAGTGAACTACAGAACTGAATCCTAATTTTATTTTAAAAAGAATTATACCTCATTATTCCCATTGAGAGAGTAGTTTTCCGTGCCTGAATTGCATAGCCTTTTATTTGGTGTAAGTCACTCTCTCCATAGAAAGACAATTCTAGTCTCATTCATTTAGTCTGTTTTCTACTTGGCTGAGATGTCTAACCAACTCTTCTTTCCCTATGGAGAGCTGGCTTTATCTTCATTTGCTTTCCAATATGCTATTCACAATAACTTTCCTGTTTTCAGGATTTGGTCTTCAAGGCACCTCATTATTAAAACTCCAAGTTTTTTAAAAATAATAATAATAATTATTATTATTGTTATTGTTGTTGCTGTTGTTGTTCCCAATACAAAGAAAATGCATTCAGAGTTTAAAGCTAAAGATGGTGCAGGCAGAGACTAAGCATCTTAATCAATATTTAATTTAGCTAGATTTGCTGCTTAATTCTGAGTAGCCAAGTTCCATGCATTAATAATTGCACCTCTTGGTTTTACAAGCCATCTCTACCAATACAAGCATTGCTGCATCTGCAAGGACTGAGAGAACAAGCTAGAAGCTCACAGTTTGTACTTATTATAGCGATTTATCTTAATATTCCTTAGGAAAGGATTAAGATAACTTGGCTGTAAAACTACCTCTTCCAAGCCTTAAGCTTATTTTGATGTCACAGAGAGCTGGCTGGACCTAAACTGAGTTTTCAGAAAGCCTCAGCTTTCTACACAGTGATTGACTCTGTCATCTACACCCACAAAAGCAGGCAAGCATCTCATCTTAGAGCTGGTTCATTAAAAAAACCCAATGAAACAACAACCCAGCTGTGGCAGAATAAAAGGAGCATGTCTTCACCTGGAGAGTACAGCAGGGTGACTTGAGGACATAGAGACTAAAATCTGCCCAGCCTGGTGATTTGTAATAGCTAAGATACTTGTTTGTTTACAAACTGTAACAACTCCTTGAAGAGTACTTGGCAATATAAAACAGTTCATCTTGTCTTTAGAAGAGGAATCTACACCTTGCACAGGGTTTTAATGATGCTTAGAGTCTGTCAGTTGCAGCATTCAAGCAATGTCACTTGGCTTACCCATCTCTTCCCCCACTCCTGGACTAACTGTCAATCAATATTCCCACCCTTTTGTGTTTCTATCATAAACTATAATCAGATATTTACATATCACTGAACTGCTAAGACAAAGTCCACTGCATAGCTGCTTCTCCTAAGTTAGCTGCCCTGCTGAGGCATACCAGTATCTCTGAATGGATAAGCTGCCCATACCCCCAAAAATTTTTCTGGGCTTTGAATGGTTGGAAATTTGCCTGCAATTCACACAGCTGGAAAGAGACATTATTGTTTTTCAGACAACTTTGTCAGTCTCTACTGGATATCTCTATGTACAATGAGCTTCAAGACAATAAGATGGGCAATTTCACAGTGGAAAGCTGAAGCAATACCATTGCTTCAGTGGAGTTACTCTGGATATACAGTGCAGAAAGTCAGATTGGAATCTGGACAACTAATAATGGGTCAGTAAATCCTTTTCTCACCTTTTTTCCCCTCCCCAAGAAAGACAACGAAGCTAATGAAAATAAAACTAGACCAAAAATAAAGTGAAGTGGCTGTTGCACACAGTTAATGCTGCACCCAGTGTTCTCATAAAGAATAGGGAGTTTCCACATGGGAAATTCCCTTAAACTCTGTGTTTATCCTCATGGGAGATGAGCAAGCAGCCAAGTAAGAGAATGCAAAGGATTCAGCTGCTCCAAAGGAGGACAGACCTTAGATTGCAGAGGGAGAATCAGAACTGCTTTCTTTTTACATTTAACAATCACTGTAAGCAACAGATCTCTTAGCGGTCAATGTGGCCAACACAAGCTTCGACACGAACATCTAAGGAGAGAGGTTCACACTTGATCTTGCCTCAGCCTAGTGCAATAAAATATATGGTAAAGGACATTTTCTCAAGTACAACACAACAGAAAAAAGAAACAACACAGCTTAGGCAGGAGGTCTAAGACTGCTTAAGTCATATATCTTGCAGCACTAAGAATATTTTTCAGTCTTGCTGTTTTCATACCAGTCATGGGTTAGCATAGTTTGGAGTTTTAGTTAAGGAAAAAAATTATTCCACCAGCCAAGGAAATGATGTTTGTTGCAAAGAGCTGTTGTAACTTCCTCCAAACCTGATATAACCAATCAATTGACTAATTTGAATAGCTTGTGACAGCTCTATTAAGCCACTCAGAAACTGGTTACACCTCTGTAAAAAACATCATTTAAAGGCAGGAATTTCTCTCTTGCTTTTCCGATCTTGGCACAGGTAATTTGGGCCTGGCCGCTTGGCCCTGCGGGCCAGGGCTGGGCCTGGCTGGGCCTGGCCCACTCGGCCGGCGGGGAATGGGGCCGAGATGCATGTGCACCCCTGCCCCTGGTCCAGCCATCGAGATGAAACTTTACACCGAGACCAGCTCCGGCCGCCGCTTGGCAGAAACAGATAAGGTCCAGCTGCAAGGACATGGGAAGATTAACCCCTTCAGTGCTGTAAATTCCTTCCTCAGAGAGATGAAACCTGCAAACACCAATCCTTTCCCAGATTAGGGAAAAGGGAAAGGCAAAGGCACATTAATAAACACCATGATTAGTGACACCTAAGTCAGTGAAGAAGAAAGAGCTGAAGCCCAGAGAGAAGAGATAGAGGAGATGCCAGTAAGCTGAAATTCTTTTGTAAAGCTGTGGTGGTGGACTATGATATATTAGAGACTCCCTTGTAATTTCATGATAAGCATGGGGAGGTAGAGCATTCAGCTGTAGTCACAAGCAAAGATGCCTGTGTTGAAATGGGTAGACGTTGAAGTGGCTGTGATCCAATGAGAAGTCTGAGTAGAGAGAGTTAGTGATGAGGTGAAGACGCTTTGCTCCCAGGGAGGAAGAAGAAAACCTCTGTTCCTAGAGATGAAGATGATCCTAGAGATAGATGAAGAGAACCTTGGCTCTGGAACTGCTCATCCTTAAACCTGTACTCCATTTAGCTATGAGTGAACCCTCGAAAACAGTTGTGAGAAAAGCTGTAATCGAGGAAAGGGATTCACACATGCCAAGAGTATCCATCCTGGGCAGCTGTTGTGCTGTGACATTGAGGCCATGAGAAGACTGTTCTTGTGGAGAAGCTCCATAGCATGAGCAAAAGAGACTCCTCTCCCTGAATGAACTGATGAAAGACTATTACAGAGGTGGTAAACTGACTGAAATAATCCCAAGTTTGTGTCTTTATGTTGCAAGTGGAAGAGGGAGGAGGATGGGGGGAGGAGAAGTGTTCTGAGGGTTTATTCTGACCCTTATTACCTTTCTTTTCCTTTTTTTAAGTTATGTTAATAAACTTCTTTATATTCTTTAAGTTTGGAGCCTGCTTTGCATTCCTCCCTATTCTTGTCTCACAGAAAGTAAAAATGCAAACAAACCCACTACAATACCAGACAAGTGTCTGATGTTAGCTATGTTGCACCAAGAGCCTCACCAAAGTTAGGGTGACATTTAAAGGCAGCTTTTCACAATGGAGCACCTTGAACACTGGTGTTTCGTTCCCACAGTCCAACACTGTGCACAGGGGTGGTGAAAACAATGAGTTTCACAGTCAAAACAAAGCCTCACAAGCTTGCTATCAGTACCTTGAGTTCCCTCTACTCTTTCTCCCTCCTGTCTCAGTGGATTCTTCATTGCATTTACTTTTCTTTTCCCCTTGAAATTTTCCAAACTTCTTCCTTCTGGGTACCAGAAGGCAAGTTGGGCTCCAGCTCTGAGAACAGACCGCTCGCTTCCTCTAATGCTGCGAGGAGTTTTGGCCCTGACCTCTATTGCACAGGACCAGGTGCTGCCAAGGGCTGTAGGAGACCTGAATAAGACCTTTAAGATACGATCCTGTGTGACTGCCTGGACTGGAAACCAAGCAAGCAGAATGGATGAGACTTGGAAATGCTGCAGGAAATAAAGCAGCCCCTTTTTACAAACTCAACTGCACCCTGTGGGACTGGAGCAGTCTGAGCAAAGTAGCTTCACAGCTAGTCCAAGACACGGCTGGAGAGCACTCCCCAGCTCCTTGCATTCAAACATGCAGCATCTGGCCTGACTTCTGAGACTGCTTGCTAGATTTAGGATCTGGCCATCAAGTGCTGTCATTAAATGATGTGCTAAGAATGGAGAAATGTCACTGAAGACCTTCCAAAGCTCTGATTCCATAGCTCATACATCCTCTTGCTGCCAAACTTGTTTCCAGAATGAAAACTGATCCCCTGCTCAACAGGAAATGTGAGACCCTCTACATCCACCAGAAAGAAGAAAGGGAAGTGTCTTGTTCACAATCCTCCCTACTCTGTTTACACTGAACCTCAGCCAGAGGCAGTGACACAGGGAATGAATTTCTTAGAAACTGTAAGAAATGGCAAACACCTGGCTCTGCTTTCCTGTTTTAATCTTGTTTTATTTCCATTATGTCTAGCTGAAAACAGGCAGGTCTTCCATCCTTGGCCATGATCTAAATCTAGATCTTCTGGATCTAAATCTTCTCTGGACACCAATTACTTTTGCCCACAACCACTGAAATCAATGGGACTTCACACACTGGTGCAGAAGTCTCAGCTGGAGAGTGATGATGTAAGATCAAGCTTTTGTCTGCAATTCATGCATGCCTAAGAGTGCTAAAGAAATAATGGTTAACAATGAGATTATTAATTGACATATCAAAGAATTTATATTCCTTTGTCGTGAATATATTGGGTAAAGTGAATATAATTACATTAAAAAACCTTACAGGCTATCAGTACCAGTATTAATTTTAAAGACTTTTTATGCATGTTAATGACAACATCACTCAAACATTGTAAGTTATTCTGATTTTACTGGCAGAGAAGCAGAGGTTAAGTAAGTTTTTTAAGGCCACACAGCAAGTAAGTCCTTGGATTTATTACTCCCAAATCTGCCTTCTGCTTGGTCCAGCAGGTCATGCTGACTAACTGTGGAATGCATATTTCCAACGAACTCTTAAGGGACAAGAGGAATCAGAAGGAACAAAAGGTACAAATAAAGTAAGCATTAATTCTAAAAAAAAAAAAAAGTTTTTCCACCATTCAAAAAACACAAGTCAACTTCTGTTTAAGTTGTCATACCTCACCAGTGCGTTGGCCAGGAACAGGAGCACTAGAAGAACATGAGGAAAACTGTCCTGACAGTGTTTTTAACAAAACTGAAACAGACACAACAGCCTTATGTCACAAGATTTCCAAAAAAAAGGAAATCTTATATGTGTCTGAGATTTCAAATGAAGTTTATGGAGGTTTATCCCAGTATAGCTGAAAAGTTCAGAGAAGCCAGATCTTTTCCCTTCCATGCTGATCTCGGCAGCCAGGAGACTGTAAGAAACAAGCAGCAATACTGTTATTTCAGCTTCTTGAAGACTATTTCTATGCTACTGCTCTATATTATATGTCTGCTCCTCAGAGTTGGACCTATCTGTAGGCACTGAAATACTTATAAAAACCCAAATCTGTTTTAAGCAAATTAAGAATTTAAATACTAATTTACTTGTTTTAAAGAGGAACCATTTTCAGAAAACTAAGAAAATTAAATGGAACTGAGCTGAAATTTCAAAGACCTTTTGTCAGACATTAACTAAGACAAGTGTGAAAGGAAGTGCTGATTACTGTAACCAGACCATCTGGAATCTGACTCTGGAGCAGGAATAAAGAATTCTTTTCCATTCCATCAAGAATCTCCATCCATAAAACGTTAATTTCCTTTCATAGGTAAACAAAAGGGAGTTGCTCAACCTGATACAGCTCCCTGAATAATCAGACAGGACTTGCAGAGGCCTTAATGCACACAGAGGTTCAAGCTGCAAACTGCCTTCTCCCCTTTTCTGACTGCACCTCATTTTTGCTTACACACTTTATAACATGGGACAAATCCCAGCCTATTGCTGGCAGATTAAAATGAAGTATCTGCAACAATCATTCTCATGTACTGAAAGAGAGGTAGATACTGAGAGTCAAATGACAAAATATCAACAAAAAACACCTCAGAGATTAAAGAACTGAATGGCCTTGCTTGAACTTGACTTTGCTTAAAGCCAAGCAGCTGGAAAAGCTCCTGATCCCATACTCATATGTAAAAAATAGATGGAGAAATCACATATTCTGATACTTAATTTAGAACCTGACATTCTAAACTTACTCTGTGGGTAGTTCAGTAAGAACCAGACACTACTCCTACTATGCTTTATCGTTTCAGAAACAGACTTCTGAGACCCGGTATATAGAAATATCTTAAATAATGTTGCAAATAAAATTCACATTAAGAATCTTACTAGTTTTAGTCAAGAGGAAAAACTCCAATTCTGCTAATTTTTTCTTGTTACAGAAGTAGGAATATGTTGCTCACTTTGAGAGCTCTGGTAAAATTAGACTTAGGTATCTGTAACCTGAAGAAGGAAAAGATTTCCCCCAAACTCTCCTTTTTGCCAGGAGCATTGGAGCATGTCTGTGTCTGCCCAGTTTTCCTCAGAAACCTCTGCGGTTTCTAAGGAAGTTGCTAATCTCTCTCTCAATCTTTCTCCTTACTCTTTTTGATCCATTACCTTCAGCATTCTTCCTTCATGTGCCAAAAAGTCACACTGAAACTCAGATCCCAATACTTAACCTACCCAAAACAGGGGAAGTTACTTAAATGAAATATTTTTATGAAGAAAATGTGATCTGTGCTGTGCACCAGTGGCTCTCACACATGGTTTGTGGCCTCCAAGCTGGCCATGCAGAGAGAGCAGACTACACAGCACTGACTCCAGTTCCTCTCCTCCCCACTGTGGTGCTGGGTGTACATCCTTGTCTCATCTGTGAAGTGACAGGGCACAGCCAAAATGCCATGGTATGTTCACAAAGGAGGGTAGATGTGCAGCTGGTTCTGCCAGCTCATGGACACCGGGTGGTGACTCGGAACCACAGTGGTCTCACCTCTTAACATCTGGTTTGGCCTTGACAGGCTGTGTCCTACGCCACTTGCAGCAGAAGGGGAGCATTTGCAGTGCTGTGTGTCCACACCAGAGGCTACTTCAGCATCCTCCATTTGTCTATTATGAAGCCATAGCCAAAAAATGGTGGTAAACCTGGGCCAACCCTGTATGCTGATCTGCGCTGTTGCTGCTGCACACTAAAAACGTCCAGAGACTACAACAAACACCCTGTTCCATGGAGCAGAGAGTGGTCTCCATTCAGTCCCACTATCCAGTCTCACAAGTAGTGCGCAGACTCCTTACATCCACTCTGACCTAAACCAAGTTCAGCTTGTTCACAGATCACAGATCACAGATTTTGCACATTTTCTGTTCCTTGGTGAAGTAATCCACACACTCAGTTTGATTTAATAAAAGTAATGAAAGAATTAACTACAGCATTAAAGAAGGAAAGTAAAACTGAAAACCAGGCTCACACAACAAGGTTAGCTTCTTGTATCTTTATTACAGGAAAGTCTAAATTAAAAAGATGATTACTACTGACAGCAGTGAACTAGTGAACTGGAGCCAACTGTTAACCCTCTCTTCAAATACAGTCTCTTCCATCCCATAAAGGGCTTTCACTCTAGACAAAGCTAGGCAAATAAAGATACCCTGGAAATGACAATGGCTCAAGTAAGATGGGGCATAGTGTGCTGTAAGCAATAAAGACGAAGAAATGGAAAGAAGTTACAGGGAAGTGTGAAGAGGTGACCCCCGTGGGGGGGATGAGCATGAGGGGATGCGTGGGGCACGGGGTTTCTCTGTCCCTGTTCCCTGGTCATGTGTACCCCACCTCCTGTACCCCATTGGTCAGTTTGAATGTAGCCCGCGGGAATCCTGTACTTAAGGGGGTGTTCACGGGACCCCGGGGGGAGTTGTTCTAGAGCTGTTCTAGGGGGCAGTCGCTGTTGGAGTCCCTGCCGGGCTCCGGCCATGTGCGGCCAGGGGGAATAAAACCTGAAAACATCAATCAAATATCGTCTCCTTGATTCTTCCACGGGCCAAGGCTGTCTCCCAGGGAAAGGTTGCAGCCACCCCACTGCAACAGAAGTGTGTTTTATGAGCAGAATCCTCAGGGCATATGAAATGGGGTAAATCTCAAGCCAAAGTGAAGCATAAGAGAGGCACGGAGTGGAGGGCAGAAGATGAAATGACAAGGAGCGGCAGAATTAGTAAGAATGCAGTGGGAGTGAGAGTAAAGGTCTGTTAGGGCTACCTGACACAGCTTCCCAGTTCAGGCCCTTGGGGTCAGAGGCATGCAAGCATTAGTGCCAGGGCAGGGGCAAGGAAGCACACTGGGATTAAAGCAGCAAGTGCCTGGGTGCTGGCAGGAGGTGAAGTCTGTGGCCTTGTATCCTTACCTTAGTTACGATTTAAAAACTAACTTGCAGTTAAGATTACTTTCTTGGCTTAAAAATGCATATAAACTATTCCTAATTGCTTTGCTGGAGCATAGCTTGTTTCTTGGAGAAAGACAAAAGTTTTCAAAATATATCTTTGAATTTCAGAACATACATAATGGCCTAAAGTTTCTGCAAAACTGTTGTCCTTTGGGTAGAATGACTCAGAATGGCCAATATGAAATCCCCAGGGTCCTGGAAAGCCTGAAAATGCTGTGAATAGACACCTTTCCTGCTTTATTGCTGGACCATCTTTTAATTCCCCCAAGTGTTAGTTCCCTCTCCAGAAGCTTTCTGGAAGACTAAGTTAAACCAAGGCCAATAGTTCCACTAACCAGCGTTGAATTTCACACGAAAAATGGGAAAAAATGACCAAGTTTTTAACTAAGCAGACTGTACTACACTAGCAGCTGAGTTTCTCACTTTGCAAAACAGACAGCGTAACTCTAAAACCCAAAGAGAATTGACATTTTTAAGATGATGAATTCACTATCAAAGTAATGGTGCTTGGTGGGGGAAGCACACCTCTGAGAGGTAGGTAATGTTATCTACCCTCCTATCACCAGGATCAAGAAAATATGTCACTAAGTCAGCACAACAAATAAAAAACAGAACTGGTGATATATTAAATACCAATCTGATGACAAATGACAAACACCAGAATTCTTTAAATCAGACTTATTTCAAACTGATCTCACTGGAGGCCTTGTTTGCCGTTCCTAAACATCCATTCGACATAGGAGTGCACAGGGTAAGGACACCCACATGCTCATTATCTGTGCACATTTGCAGGCTGTAGTTCTAGTAAACATTAGATTAAAAAAAAAAAAGTTCCTTGAACTTTGAAATAACGAATAAAGCTTTGACTTCTATTATAATTAAAAACTTTGAGAACGGCCTTCAGTTCAAGCTCTGTGTTCACCACTGGTATTCACTGACTGACACAAGGGTTCAAATCAGTACCATAAATGGGAAAACCATCAGTTCTGTAAGGAAAACATCTGGCAGGATTGTGCAGTCCACTTACAAGCTGTCATGACTCTCAGTAGGATACTTCATTATTCTTCATGTCATCTATAGAAACTGGTCTTGCCAGCTGAAACCTATTGATATCCACACACTTCATTTTTATCTGAAAATATCTGTAGCCAAACAAACCAAGCCAGATGTTCAGCCTGCAATGAGACAACAATATGAGGATGAACATATGGCATTTCAATTCTTACATCCTAGCAAAAATCCACTCTATTACCTAGTTTTCAGTATGCACACTTCATTAAGCCAGACAGTCTTTAAACATTACTGCCTTCACAACCCTGCAAGGCTATGTCAGCTTTTCTTTCAGAAAACTTATCTGCCATAGTATTTCTTTGAAAAACCCCTCATGCTAAGGAATTTGGCTAGTTAAGGAATTCATATTCTACAGATCAAAACAAATTTACTATTATTTTTTTCTTGTTTTGCATTAAGAATGTTATCTGTTCTTTTTTCTTTGGCAAAGGAAAATGAGATATTATTGCATATACTTAATCCTTCATCTGGATTCCTGCTTTTGATATTTAGATAAACATAACTTAATACACCAGAAATATTTAATGTTTTACAGAGAGCTTCTGTTCACATTTGGTAAAACTTCCTTTGCTAACCTATGTGCAGAGGGATCCTTGTATAAGAGGAACCAGTTCGGCTTCCACATGAGCAGCTGTTAATGTAGGCACACATTCAAACACGCAGTTGTCTGAAATAGCAGCGCTCTAGACGTTGAAAGTCAAGAAGGGCCAGCTCAGGTTGCGAGGCTGCACGGCCACCCCTGTGAGATGGTGTAATCACAAGCCAGTGAAATCCTTCTCCTGCTAAGAAGCTATTACTGGTCACTCCTCGTACTGCTTACAAGCGCTGGGATTGGCCTTCAAGCAGTGATTCATGAAGGTATCACACTGCTCTGCCTGCCGTGCTGCTGTCTTGGCTCACTGCAGTCACTTCCCTCCTAGTTTCTGCAAACCATACATAGCACGCAACAAATTCTGTTCCAAATGTCTCTCTCCCCGTTTTTTTGTTATTCAGGAGGTAGTTTAAAATCACAAATGGAAAGAATGTGTCACTTGAAGCCATGGCTGTGACTTGTTCACACTTTGACTTCATAAGATATTCCAATTTGTTGTTTTTAGTTACGGCAATTTCCAGTAGATTCCCCGTTCTCTTGGCATTAATGAAGAACAACAGTTTTGTCTCATCATACTCATTAGGCAATACCAGTTGCTCAATGCTTAGTTACAGGAGTGAATTACAAACTGTAAATGCCTACAGCAGAGACACATTTTTCAGGGTTCTGCACATGCAGACTGCTCAGCTGCAACACCAGAGCACTTGTCCTGCTTTGCGTAAGAGCACAGACACACCAGATCACTGTCAGTCGGGGACTTCTAGTGTTCATCTCAGATTTCTCTGGCAGCATGACTCTGGGAACACTTCACTTCCCAGCAATAAAGAGCAAAGAACTACCAATTAGTTGCATTTGTTTCCTAATATTGTATGTTTTAAAAGGGTTCTCCCCTTGAAGCATTTGTTAGAGCAGTACAAAAAATGCCAGGCAACACAAAATTCAGCTGAAGTACTTGAATATGATTAAGATAACAGGCACATCATAATACTCTGTGAGTGCATGTTCAGAATTATCTCTGTTGTCACCAGAAATGAATTTAATAATATTAATACAGATTCAGGATTCAGGATTCAACAATATTTCAGCAGTTAGAGAGTTCACAGACACTGCAGGTTATGAAACTGTGCAGTGACATTTGCATTCTTCTAGAAAGCTCCACCACCACAGATTAAAAGTGCAGGAACAACTGGCAAGGTTTTTTGTAACACTTTGGGTCACTAAGGAAATTTTACAAAGTGTATCACAAGTAACCAATCTACAATGATTAATGTCAAAATGTAAAAAAAAAGAATAATGAATGAAGGAAAAGCATTCTGACCTAATTCTCACATCATTGAAGACTTATTTTAACCACCAATTCCAGTATGAGTTCAATAAAGAGCTGACTTCAGAAACAGGAACAACTTCAGAAACCAGTTAATTTGTGTGTTAGCTGGGCAAACCATCAGCTCTGTTAAACGTCAGCTTTGGGTAACATTTAAATATATATTTTTTTATAAATCCTGAATATGACACCAGACAATATTACCCTTTTTCTGAGTTTCCAGGGAAGCCATCACTTGCAATTTGTACTTCTGAATGGATTACTTAATTTGCATTTCTCTAAGTAATTATGACCAAATATATTTTGACTAGAAAAAGACCTACCTGGCCAACTAGCCAGAGCTGATAATTTTTACTTATTTAGATTATTAAAAACAGCCTGAGATATTCATTGACTCATGGTAAAATCAAACTCCCCATCAGCTGCAGACCCAGAAACTACCTAGGTCTTATGTTTCAATATTTCAAAATGAAACCATGTTCTTCATCTCATAGGAGCTTTTCATGGTGAAAAGCCTCACAGTGACAGATCATGTCCAGTAATTAAATACCTGTTGTACTGTGGCAGCCAGAAACAATATCTACCCATGACAGTCACCCAACAGAACATCCCCTTCTACAATGCAAATTACCAACATCAGAGAAATCAGAGCCCTGAGGATAAAGAGGTATGGTACATGAACAAGTTACTGCGAGGTAAGATAGGTCTGATCTTGCCATGGGATAAACATAAGCACCAGGACAGCCCACGGCAGAGGAGCCTCTGTCTATCCTTTTTACACTCCAGTTTACCTTGCGCTATCTTGTCCACCAAGTTGTTTCATGTCACTTGAAGAAGAAATCACTTCATACCTCCATGTGTTTTCCCTCTCAATTCCTTATTCCATTTCAGCTCATTAGTCTAAGAACAGCTTGAGACAACAATCTGTCTTGGATTTGAAGAGTGACTAATCTTGAATCTGTATTAACATTATGAAATTAATTTCTGGTGACAGCAGGGACAATTCTGTACCTGCACTTGCAGGATAGTATGATGCACCAGTTATCTTAATCATATTTAAGCACTTCAGCTGAATTTTGTGTTGCCTGGCACAAAAGTGAGTACCTGGATCAAGGTACCAAGACGCCACTGCAATAATAAATAAAAGAAATCTTATTTACAGACAATCCAAGATCTAAAAACGTCTTTATACTGAAATAGTAAAACCCCCTATGACAAATAAGCTAAAGTTACAGGAGGTAAATTCATTCTTTAGAAGCAGCCCTTGAAAAGGAAGACATTAGTGTTTGCAGATATATTGAAAGGCACAGCAGACCTTTTTCAGTACCAGAGGTATATACAGAACAAACTCCACTTTTGTCAGACATTTATCATGTCCTTATTTCAAGGAGCAACACTCATTACACAGTGAAGTTCAAACAGTGCTTTGGACTTCTTTCTGGTTTAAAATGTGAAATATCTTAATTTGAAATAAAAATTTTCAAACCTTTTCAATGCATAATTCCTGTATGTGTCCTTATGCATGCAGCGAAATAGGAAAGGCTACAGCTTGGATTTCTTGGTTATGTTTCGTACCCCCTCATAGGTAATCTTAAATTTTGAGAGGCCTCTAGACCACATACTCAACACCTGAAGTCTCAGAGAAGAGAGACAGACAGACAGCAACTTTAATTCAGCAACAATACTGAAAATAAAACAGGCAAATCGAAAGAAACTGTGCTCTAAAAGCTCATTTATAGCAACTGCGTGGTTGCCATTTCTCGTGTAGGGAACCTCCCCACTTCTGAAATACTCATTATCAACGCACATCAAACTCAGTAAAATGGAACAGCATCGTTACTGCTGCACTAATGTAATAATAAACCAAAACATCCTTACTACATGTATTTATTTGTGGCATTCACCCATACAGTTACAAATTATGCAGGTAATACGTACTGAAAGACACTGTCATTAATCAAGACGCATGGTATTATTAACAGAAATGTACTTATTTAGACAAGTAAATGTAATTTAGGTATATGATGAGTTTATATTTATCTGTTTGTGAACAATGGTACCATAACTGAAATACTCAGAAGAGGAATATGCTCTCATTTGGGTTTTTTTAAAGATGTTTTCTGCAGCATTGTGCTGCTAAAAACGTATTGTGTCATTAAACTCTAACTTAAAAATTGAGATCAAGATGTATTCAGATGCAATTTAGAATGGGGCCCAGCTCCAGCGAAACCCATGTCACACATCAAAACAAAGACAACAACCCCCTTCATTCAAACCAATAAACAAGAAAGAAAAATAGACATGGTACCAGAATAAAACAATGTAGGTTACATTTAAATGTACAATAAATGTTTTATGTTATTTAGCAACAACTGAGGAGTGGCTAATTTATAAAATAAAAATCGATCCTTAGGCTCACAGAAGTCATTTTGTTTGGGATTTTCAAGGCAATGGCAACAAACAGAATTAGATATCTAATCAGCATGCAGAGAGAGAATCCACTTTCTTTGAAAACCTCCAGCTTACTATGCAATACCTTTCTAGCCTTCATAAAGGAATATCGAATGGATTTGTACCCCTAGATTATTTACAACAAAGGGTTTCAAAGTACAGAATGGATCAAGATTTAATTTCATACAATATTCCTAAATATTAGTATTTTAAATACTTTTATTCTGCATACTCAGAAAATAATTCATAAGCCTTTAGGTTCTGTCTGAAAGCAACTGAAATGGAAAACAATTCTAGAAAGGAATTCTATTCAATCAAGTTCTCTGCACAAACATGAAAACACAATTATATGGTTCAGTCTGATCCTTATGGGAGGAAGAAAAAGTTATCCTTCATGATATATTTCACAATGACCTAACAGAATTATTATATACATGGCAGAACACCTAAATCACTTTTTAATTATCCTTACAAAGAAAGGTTTACTTAGAAACATTTCAACAAAAATGTAAAATTTTCGGCCCAAGGCTTCTTCCAAAGCACAACAAACAGTTTTATTCTACAAAATTTACTTCAGGCAGGTATTAACAACATTAAATTCATCTGGGGAAGACACACTACCACTACATTAACCTAATAAATAATGGAGTGATCTATACATCAGAGACATAGCAAAACTTGAACTATTTCTCGTTCCTTTTATAAACTAGCAGATACGAAACTATGGAGCGGCATTAAAATAATTATGGAGTCGCAGCTAATCACTATCTCTATATCAGAATGTGTTATTACATTATTTAGATTTCTTGAGGAGGACTTTTAAGAGTATTTTTCTTTCAACTGAAGCACATACAAAAAAGCCCAACAATAGATTTACCTCTCTTCATAGGAAAAATAAACCAAATTTATATCCAATTAGGATATATTTTTCATATGCAGGAATTTAATATTCATAATGAAAGGCCTTTTCTAATCACAATATTTTATCAGAGAGGACTATCTTCACATCTTGCTTGCAAGTCAATGTAAGTCAGAGGTAGCTTAGGAATGCTTTAGAATTTAGTGTTTTACTTGAAATTAATTAATCCCTCTTTCAAAGGGGTTAATAGTAAGCACAAAAGGCAAACAGTATATACAGCTGCCACTGTCTGCACCAAGAGAATAATTCCAAGAAGCTCAAAGTAAGATTAGATTAGAACAGGGAAAAGGACACGGTACTTCTTTGCATTTGCTTCAGTGCACCAGTTCAGGCTGGTTTTCTACGAAAGGAAGCACCCCGCTAACGTAATATGCTATTCCAAGGGACAGAAGAGCGATGACAATGATGAGGAGCAGCACCCTCCAGAAGCCCAGGTCTTCCACAAACTCTTGCCATGTTGTGCGGAAACTGGAAAGAACTCCTTCACCTTGCTGCAGGTTTGGATTAAGAAGGGAATGGCTTTCCATTGCACTACAAAGGATTAAAGTTAAAAATACATCAGAGCAAAAGAATGCACCTGTAAGTATGACAGTGATCCTACTAAGGGCAACTGAAACGTTCTAAACTAAAAATTAAACCCCCCTACTGATTTATAGCATTGTTTCTGCTAAATCAAGACAAATCAGATCAGGAAAACACTCCTAATTCTAAACCTATTTTAGCTGAAAGGACATTTTATTAACCTGTGCAAAGAGAATGATATTTGTTTATGTACAACTGCACTCAATTTTCAGGCCTGCTACCTAGAAGCCTTCAAAGGTCAGTCCCCTTAATTCCTACTAAATATGGCTTAGTAAAATATAATGAAGCATAAGTTAAGACCTCAAGGGGCACACATTATTTGTTGTTAAAACAAATCATGACTAAAAATAAACTCTGATGAATAAAATGGGAACTTTAACCAACATTAATTTAGATGCTGAATTCTTCAGTAACCATTACTGCTCTCCTGGATGTCTTTGTTACACGCCTCTTTTCTAGCATAAAAAAAAAATCACATAAAACAATAAATTTGGATAACAAGAAATTCAGAAACTTTCTGAACTAGTTGGCATTGCTGTGTTTTCTGCCATATGGTGTGCAGTGACTGCTTTGATGTTTTAGCATTCCACTACCAATCCATTAGTCCCCCTTAAATTGTCAAACTATAAATTAGGGACTGCAATTCTCACTTTTAAATGAAAAACAAACATAAAATCTGAGTGAGGCAGTCTTCTTGACAATGTATCACCTTTAGAAAAGATGTAAGTTGTCTCAAAATATTGCATGGCTTCTTGTGTAACTCTCGCAATTTTGCTGGTTTGACAATTGTAACAGGAAACTATCTGTTGCTTACGAAAAATCTCACGAAGAATAGGGAAGCTTCCTCATAGCCTGATTTCACTTAAAATTTTGGCCATCTGCCGTCTTACTACTTCTCACTTGAGTGAAGTTACATACATGGGTATTTACAGGATCAGGTCCTGACAACCACAGAAAGGAAATGGTGGAATCAACCACATACTCAATGATGTCAATAGCAGAATGTAAGCAGAGAAAAAAAACCCTATTTTTTTCTTTCCTTTTAACTCCTTTCAGTTACCATATTCCTAGATTTTTCTCATAGGACTAATAATAATAATTTTTTAAAAATCAGGGAAAAGTAATTTCCAAGACAAAATTAATTGCAGAAATGTTGCTGTTCTTCGTGACAGAAATAAATTGAAAAATGATGGTTATCAGAAAAACGTCTCATTCATGAATCTTTCTTCTAAGCTTACACCATGGGAAAACTTCACACTATTCACATATTTTTTCTCAGGAAGTACAACCCCTGAAGAACAATTAGCCTGAACTCCTACAGCTTGCTCAAGTATTGCAGCACCACGTGCACAAGATTTCAGGAATTGCCTATTAACAGCCTGTATTTTTGTTTTTTAAATATTTACCACGCTGCAAAGCTATTTTAGCTTGCCCATAGCTGCAGGATTTAGTCATCTTCCTTGCTTTCCCAAGCAAAACAAAGGGTTTAATAAAAGACAGCCCTTTGTGTAGAACAGAACTTCTTAGTAAGTACTAACTAGTTAATACATAACCACAGAGAGGTTAAATAAAGGTACAATGCAATTTAAGTTAAAAGATCACACGCCTGCTCATTAAAAAGGGTACATAGAAAATATTTTTGCTATTTTATATTATGACCCAATTAAAATCAATTATTTCAGATATTTTTTGTTATTACAAATTACAGCTGCATAAGAACCTGTAATGCAGCAACATGTCCTCAGAAGAGCTTGTGCGTCACAGCCCAGACAGATGTTCTCCTGTGTCCAACAGCAGGTGGGAGTTCACATTTGAACAGGCTCGTGGCATAGCCACAGGTCCTGCTGGGCTGTGCAGAAGGACAGATGTCTGTGTGAGGGAGGGACAGAGGGAGCTCTGCCTCCAGGCAGCAGGGCTGCTCCTCACCCGCACGAGGGCAAAGCAAGCAAAACCAAATTCGACTCGGGAACAGAGCTCTGGCCTCTGCTTCCAGAGCAGCAGCAACTGCTTGTAACAAGGAGCAGAAAACTGAAGTCAGAGACTGTTTTTAGAAAGAGCGTTATTTCTCCATAGGTTCATACATAATGTAAGAGTTCAGAGGGTAGAGGACAGAAGACATTAATCTAAATGTCTCTAAAATGTGACCTTAATACAAAGAGGGAGAAGTGAAGCTGTGGAGGTCTGAAAAGCCAACTGGTAAAAAGACATTATTTATTTACAAAGCAAACAGCACACCAGCTCATTTGCTTTGGCTCCTTTAGGCATCTGCTATTTGTTACTTTAAAAATAATGTATTTCAGACATTTTAAACACGTTTCCAAACAAGCTGGGTAGCGCACTGTTTATGTCTCTGTGCTTGTCCCCAAGGAGAGTTGCTGACTTCCTGGCCAAAGCAAACAATACAACATTTATGAAGGTCAAATAACAAAAAGGAAGCTACGTTCATTAAAGGGACACCATCAAATCAAAAATCAAAATTTAAATGGGGCTGAGCTGTTGGTCCATATGTTTCAAAAAAATCAGCCTAAGTGCACTTCTGTGTGTCAAGAAACTTTCAGTAAAAGTTAGTGAAGTCAGAAAGGTAATACGCACTAATTCTTAAAAAGTATAACCACGTAATTTTGAAAATAAAATTAATTTTCTGTTTCAGAGCTTAAAACAGTCTCTCTGACAGGTGGTGTCACCTGACGTATAAAAATTTCATGTCTGCTCAATGGGAGTATTGAACATTATTTCTGCAGTTTTCTTAGTTTCCCCTTTTCTGTTTACTCAGGTTAGATCTAACTCCATCTATAGAGCCTCTTTTCTGTTTACAGTACAGCTCGTCTACATTTTCACATAAACCGAGTAACAGTTATATGACTAAACTCCGTGTCTTTTGTGATATAATGATCCAGGAGTCATAGTTCATGGTCATCATTAGACAATATTAAAAAAGCCACAACCTTTTTGAATGGGGGAAAACAGCTGAAGACATACTGGAGAGCCGAAGTCACCACTGCTTTATACAACAGGACTGAGAGTTTTCTTTATGTAGAGAAAATACATCTTTTATGCTTTGTAGGACTTCACTGCATTTTTCAGGGTAGCATTAACTCCTGGAACTGACTAATGCACGAAGCCTGTTCTCCTATATGTTTCTTTTCCACTGAGAAACTTGTGTTTTAGGGCATACAGCTTTCAGTAATTAGAGTTGCATTTTGTGCTACAGAATCACAATTTATTCCTATTGGTTTCATCTCCCTTGTAACCCCAGGTTTTCGTCTATGACATCCCAGTTTTCCTCAAGGTTGCCCATATCTCACTTCTTGGTATCACCAACATGCTTCTTCTACTTCTCATGCTTTTGCTTTTTTATTTAAGAAAATTCTAAGCAAGCACAGTCCCAGAACCATTTAGTCCCAGACCTTTAGGAATTCATTAGTAACTCCCCTCTAATCCAATACTCTCCCTGAAATGGTCACCAATTTTCTCAGAATCTTCATTACAAGATTTTCTAATGAAGAATTTCTCGAAATCAGTTCTGCATTAACTGTCTCTTTAGCCACCATGAAATTCTTATTCTCCATCTTTTCCAGGATTACTAACAATAGAAATTTTATATATGGAACCATATAAATCCTCTATTCAAGTTCAGATGGATGAAAAGTCTGCTACCCCTTCTTTGCATAGAGAATCATCAAAGGATATCAGGTTAGCCTGTTATACTGGCATTTTGCATTTCACACTATTTCCCACTTGGCTTTTTGGTAGGTGGTAGAATACTTATGTTTGGGAGTCTGTAACAGAACATGAGTAACTATTTTTTTAAAATTTCTACCATAAAATTAAAATCTCAATAGAAGAAGTTGTTTTTTTCCCCTTACATTTGATCTATTTAAAGAGATTTTTCCAAAATTTAACACTCAATTTTGATTTTGTCTGATAATATCAGGCCAAATTTGATATTATATGTTTCGAGGAATAAACAATCAAGTCAATCACAAAAATCTAAAAGCCATAAACATTACTTCTCTTAGTAATTCTTTTTGTTTGGTAAATACCTTTCACTTTCAGCCGTTTGCATTGTCTCCAGCTTTGAGTGAGCTCCTCTGTTAAATCCTTTCACCTCTTGCTCCTCTAAAGATTCCAGCAGTCTAATCACATCTTTATTCACACCCCTTCGTTTGGCAAGAACAAGTGGTGTTGCACCTTGGTGGTTGCTAAAAGAAGCCCATAAAAACACATGAGAAACTTTTAATATAGAAATTTCGTAACAAGTCAACTCAGCATAACATATTACAATTAATAAGTCCTCAGAACTATTTTCTGTTTTATCAGACAGTAATAAATTCCAATCTATCCAAGTTACAGCATAATTGGCTATAGAAGAAAATCAGTATATTTAGGTTTTAAATTGCCCAATTCTTTTCCCCCCTCTAATAAAATCAAAGTTCCTAGGACTCTAATCTAATTGGAATCTCTGGGTGTTACAGCAGAAAAAAAAAAAACAAAACAGATTTATGGCAATGTTCAAGTTTAACCTTAATTTCAAGAAAGAATTGTGCAATTGGGCTCCTAATAGTTCCTTTTCCATGAGGGTATTAGGACATGAGACAAAAATGAAATAAAATACAGATGGTCCCTCTGTTGCTATTAAAATAATACTGAATAGGCCCAGAGCTGCCCTTAGACCATGAATTTCCACCAGAGCTGTTTGAAATGAGGGGGAAAAAAATCCCAACCCACAATCCATAAATAATCTGGTTTACCAATAACTAGTTTTGCTGAGTTGAAAACATTAATGAGGGACAGGTGAAAAAGGGACAGATTTAAAAACTCAAAGGTTTTGATGTTACTCCTGGTTTTTGCACACGTTGTGAATATGCAGAAAGTTCCACAAACAAAGTAATTCAGCACAGGAATGAAACAGCTAGTTATTTTGCAGCTTGAGAGCTTCCATCTGAGCACTGGCATCTGACAGCTGCTGGAAGCCAGAAGGAAAGAATATACAATATTCTGAGTCATAGACTTTGAGGGAGGGCAAAAACACTGAAAGGAAGCATTGTTACCAGAGGAGTATGGGAATGAACTGACACACACATACACTGTATTTGTCTTATATAGTACAATAGAAACTGGGGTGGAGAAAATTCTTTTAAAGTAGTCAATGTGATTTTTTCTTTGGTGCCAACCACCCACACCCGGCTGTCTGGCCAAACCAGGGCAGCAATGTCATCAATGAGGCAGAATTAGATACAGCAGCCCACACCAGCTATTTTCATTTGCTTAGCTTGTTGCACACACTAGCAGAAGTGGCCTCTTACTGTTTTCCTACCTTTTTATTTTGTTTTTTTATTAAGTGGTATCTTTGTAAAGTGGAATTGCACCAAATACAGCATTTCAGCAACAGCAGGTTTATATGCAAGGCTCTGGTGACAGAAGACTAATATATTATAAAATATGTACCGTAAAAAGTAACTTACCAAATATCAATTTTAAGTCCATTAGAAACTAGGAACTGGATGGTATCGACATGTCCACACAGGTGAAGGGCTGTGTTACCCTGGTAATCAGTGGCTAGTAGGTCAGCACCAAATTTATGCAAGAGTTGACAGATGTCTACATTTCCTCTGGCTGCAGCCAGGTGAAGGCCAGTTCGGCCTCGGCTGTCACGAATATTTGGGTCGAAACCACTCTCTAAGAGTCGTTTGGAATAGTTAAAATCTCCATCAATACAAGCCTGCAGCAGTGGCACATTTGTCTGGGAGGAGTCGTTCACAAAAACGTAGGACATTGCTCTGATTCCCTCAGGAGGAGATGACCAACCTGCAAGTAAAAGAGTGAAGAACTGATGGTGAAACCAGGCAAATAAACACAATACTAATATTCAGTAGACCGCTCAGGTTCCCAAACAAGAATGCAAACTAGCTTATAGGCCAACTCTGAAATCTTCCCTTTAATACACATTAACTTTGTGTGCTGCATTCCCTTCTGGTGATATGGAAAGAGCTCACACCTCTGCAAAGAGCAGCAAAGCTTTGTTATGAGAGAAAACTGGTAAGCTCTCTGCCACAAATGCAAGACAAGTGATTAGTTTTCAACCCAGTAAGGAATCACATGTAGTAGTATTGATATCAAAGGGCAAAACCCCACAGATAGGGACAGAAAGGAAGAACCTTTCATAAATGGGGAAACTCTAAACAATTCTATCTCCTGGTACACTGACACTAACTGCAATTTTTACCAGCTATAAGCAAAGCCGCTCTAATGCGATTTTCATCCTCTGAATTTGAACTTCAATGCACAAACTACAGTACAGCTAAAAATGCTTGATTAATAAAAATACTAATTTCTTCATTCTGCAAGAAATGTACTTTTCTATAGCCTTTCCAGAACATTATTTTTACAGGGCCAGAGATACACAAGCTACTGCACAAACAAGAACAGCAATACAGAACACCAAAAACTGAATGTATTACGTGAAACTGCCCACTGAAAACTGGAAGCAGGTACAAGGAAGACAGTGGTAAAATCAAGTACAGAGCTACTGTGGGTTTGACTAGAACCTCAACATAGAGAAACACAAATGTAGTTTCTTCGGCTTAATACTAAATAAAGGATTAAGTCCTTTTCTGTATCAGGACATGAAAGAGGAAGATAAATGTTTCATCATGGATTACTTGGTACAGAATATTTGATGAACTGTGATTTCAGTTTTGCAGAATATTTTAAGGATGAGTCAAATAATGAGGGTATGATGAGACTGTTTACGAGACAGAAAAGATTACTTGAAAACAGTAAGGAAAAAGAGAATGATTTAGCAAGAGAATGGTAAAATGTTCACGAGGCAATTTTCAGAAGCAATGAAAACATCTAGAAGACTGGACAACAGTCCTCTTTTTGCACTGCCTCAGAGAGGAGGTAAAAAAGAAAAAAAATCATATAAACAAGTAAAAATCCGCTAGAAGAAATCTCAACAGACATGGCAAAGTTCAAGTAACAGGAGGGAAAAGTGATTTTACTAGATAAGCTTTGAATAGAGGGTGAACTGAAACATCACTTGAAACAGTATTTTTCACTTGCCCAGGGTTTCTATTCTGGGTTCATGGTGTAGCAGTGCTAATTAACTTTCCGAACCTCTTATTAAAATTGCGATACACAGATTTAAATTTTCTCATCTATATAAGGTATCCTTCCACACCAGTGCACTCATTCAGCCAGGAGAATGGAAACATGGCCAGTAGCCAAAGAATTCAATTTAAAACCTCTCTTTTTTTGAGAGTTCATAATGTCTGTATTTTATAGCTCTTCCCCGATGTTTTATATCAAATTTAAGATCAAAGTACCTACAAAAGTAATTTCAAAATGTTTACACACTGGTCTGAATAACAGCTCTAGTACTGGGGGGCTGTTGAAATTAATAAATCATATTTAAACTTCACTAGGCTGTGTTTCCTAGCTGGACAAATTCTACTACATATATCAACACTGTCTAGCTTTCCAGTGCAGGAATGCACAACCCTTTTTTCTTTATTGGATGCTGAAGAGAAAGAGATAGAAATAAATTCTATGTCCTGGTAGCTGTATAAGGAATGATTTTAAGCAGAGTACCTTCCTCTAGGCTGCAAGTATGTTTTTAAGCATGTGATAGTACCTCACTGGCTCAAGAACCCTCTTCCACAACCATCTCCAAGAGCAAGTGGCCAGTTCACTGATACACCATAAAACTTGGCACAAGACTGGCGTCATGTAGGGCACTAACAACTTCCTTATAACCCTATACAGCAAGAAAGGACAATGTAATTACTTGCATTTTCAATGAATATGTTGCAACCCCCTGGATGCTACAAAGCTAGGATTCCCAGCTGACAGCAATTTCAATTTTCTTGCCCACTTTCCACCCAAATCATGAATGATATGAGAATTATTCTTCCACTCTGCTCGTTCAGTCTTCACTGAGAAAAATAATGAGCTCAGTTTCTTCGTGATGTGATTGTGAGCTTTATATTCTGCACTAAATCTTCCCTAAGGCAAGATCATAAATAATTTTAAAACCTCCAATTATCAACCATAGTAGCAGCATATCAATAGCACAAACCCCTACTTGCACTTGACAAAAAGATTGTGATTCGCTTGTAAAATAATGCTCAAATGTTTAAAGCTGCTAATAAAACAAGGCCTAACATAAATCAACATGAGAATATTATAGGGAAGAGACCAAGGCTATTTGAGAAACAGCATGGCATGCTCTGTTAAAGGTAAGCTAATGTTTGTATTTTCATACCAGACGTGTATGTCTGGTAAAGCCTTACAGAATTCCCCAACTTTGATGAAACGTTAGCTAATAATACCAGGCAAAAAAAGTCACCTCCTCATCTTCTGAGGAAAGGATGTGCAAAGACTAGCAGTCAACAGAAAGTGTAACTGGAAGTAATTCTGTTTCAGAATATCACTAGAATCTTCTAGAACTGATCACTGATGTGTAGAAGACTAAAGTAAAACCTTAGTATTTCACAGTAAGAAAGACAAAGATGAAGCAAATCCTTCTTCCCAATACTTGAAGATTGTGGACTAAGCAAATGCATTCACAAAAAAACCCCCAAAACTGGACCATCTGGTTTGATTTATCTTTGTGATTAAAAAGATTTTTTTCTACTATTTCACATATGGCTAGCTAACCTATGCCAAATACAAGCTGCATACAAAGCTGAACTATGCACCATCTTTAAAATGTCAGTCCCCAAACGACATATTCTTGCCTCAAAATTAACCCAATTTAGCAAAATTTCCTGTGTAACAAAACTCATTAAAAAATCGCAAGTCAACCTAATTATGTAGTTTTGATTAAACAAATGGTGGTTACATTTCTGCCCACAGTATCAAAAAGCTTATTGCTGCAATGACTATCTAATACAACAGATTTAGGAGCTAAATTTAGAAACAAAACGGCATTAGCCATTCCCTTTAAATCACTTTTGAATGGTGAATCAGGTAACAACTC
>VYZQ01039563.1:70152-81869 GCA_013400655.1 Mystacornis crossleyi
ACTCTGAACCTGTCCATAAGCTGGTACATCACTAGGAAGGACTGATTTCCCAGGCACCAGTTAGGAAAAATGGACTTGCATTAGTAACAAGACACAAAATATTGCAAAATTACCATCCTGAACTACTAGTCAAATAAATCTAATTTTTAAAGAGTGAATTAAATGACTGCTTGTAAAAATACATCACTATATACTGAAAATGTATCTGTTAAAAAGTATTTTTGTTAAAAAAAAGGTTTGCTTTTAATAACTTGGTACTTTGACAGAAAATTAGTTTCGTGAAAAAAGTACATTCAAAGACATCCTCCTAAGCTAGAAGGATTCCCATTAGAAAGACATAATACAAGAACACATTTTCTCTAGATTGATACATTTATACAGGCTCAACACAGTGTACTCCTTAAATAATAATTTTAGAAATTATGCTGTAAGCCTCTTCAATGACACATGTGGGCTAGTACAGGATAAGAAAATTTAACCAAGCTATTTTGTTTTCAAAAGGAATGCTTATATTAATTGATTCTGTAAAAATAATTTATTTAATAGGAGTCAGTTGTCTCTCACTATACTGGGTGCAGTGGTAACTCAAACACTCATCTGTTGCAGGACATGTTCTCGCCTGCAGAGGGCAGGAGTGATCTTGCAAAATTCAAACCACAGAGCTAACTAGTCCTAAAATTTGTGTTAACTGTGCAGAGTTTTATTTTACAGTAAATATATGCTGTTGTCTTTGCTTTCTCATTAAGTTCAACACCGACCAAATAGCCCCAGGGACAGGAGAGAATGGCTCCACATGAGAGACAGAATCACCCACGGGACCCATCCCTCCACTACAAAAGTATTAATGAACCTGCCAAATTGGGATTAATCACCCAGTCACTGCTCCATAGGACATAACAGTTCTGCAGAACTACAGTATTTCCCAGTACATTCAAGAAAACTAATTGTCCCTATTTTAAAACAACACATCAGTACAACTGAACAGTATCAGATTGTTCAGTCCTTGAGATTTCTCAGTATTAATAAACACTTTGACACTTAGAACTTAGGCATCAGTAAGATTACCAGTAGAGAAACTGCCACCACCAAGAAATGGAAACTAAAACAAACCCAAGAAATAGTAACCTCCTATGCCAGCAAACACACAATATGCGTTACTTGCAAAATTTGCATTTGTCAACTCTCTTGTGGTAAACAGCATCCTCTTTCTGTAATGCACTTTGAAAGCACTTCAGTGGCAGTGGCTTGCAGAGCTCTTCCTCTTCATTATTTAAGTGAATGAAAAACATTCCAGTACTTTGCTTAAAAAGCTGAGGGAGAAATTCCTTGCTAAGTTTTCATGCACACATGTATTTATGTGAGCTTTATGTGTAAGTTACTGAGAAGTCTTTTAACTGAGTAAATATTATATTTAGTAAAAAATAATATGACCAACTCATTTCCATTTAGGAAAGAGTCCCAGTATGTACATCAAAATCCACTTAGGTTCTGTATTTTCTATTAGAAACCTTTATCTTTTCAGTACAACTGGAACAGAGTTTTATGGCTCCACTAATATGAAACTGCTACTAAAAGCAGCACCTCAGATTAAGTACAGCATGATGCCTATTTTACACACCACTATATTTTGCAGCATTTTCCCTTTCTAACTTTAGCTATTTTTACAACAGTTCCTGGATTTGCGATATCACAGCAGGTTTGTAACACCTTCATCCCCTCTCACGTCCCTAGTCAGCCACATCGGTAGGTGGATAATAAAATAACATTATTTATGCCATTTGTTTCCAGTCATTCCCATTCCCTTACACAGACATGAGACATACAGGTAATGTTCTCTTTATGTCAGGACCATTCTGTGAGTAGGAACTCTGGTGCACTGCATATGCCAAGTATGCATTACTTTACAAATACAGGCTACAAAGTGCTTTATGAAAAAGTTTTAACAACTATTACTGCTCTTAGGGATCAGCAGATGATGGCATTCGGAAACGGGGAGCTTTGCTCATTATTGCCCAGTACATCAACACTACAAGAGAAAAAATGTACAAGATCTCAAATGCCAATCCAGTGTTGCAGAATGCTTCCCCAGATAAAATAGCCCAAGCTTTGTGTATTTATGTACACAAAACAAGGGAACAATAAGAAAGAGATCATTCTTTTAAAACACCTTTATCAACAAGCAGATTCACAAATATTTTATCCTTGCTAAACTTAACTATTAATTCAGTTGCAACACACGTTCCAGCACATTTAACTTCTATTAAATATACAGCTAAATATTTTTGAACATTGCTCATCTTTCATCTTCTGCACAAGAACCATTTAGGAAAAAAGGCAATTTACAGATTTCTTCAAATAATCTGTAACTTTAATTCCCCACAAATGGCTCGATTGAACCAGTATATAACTGCAGTTGTTCTCTGATCATTGTGGCCAGTTTGAATATATCTGTTTTTATATAAAGTTATTGAATCATATTGGTCATAATTATCAACCTCTTCACAAACCTTTACTCTTATTCCTTTTTTTGTTTCTGCTGGGAACATGTAGGGTGTATGCTGGTCAAGAAAATACTAAAGGTTACTACATGTTGTTTTCTTGTTGGTTTATTTGTCTGGTTTTTAACGGAGTAGAGAGAATTTGTCCCAGTCTTAATTGAGTGTTTGTGTTTAAATTTGCTGCAGACTAGAAGCAGTCTTCTGGAAAAGAAAACAACATTGACGGAGGAACAAGGGATAGCTCCGGCTGGCTGCCCAGGCAGGAACAGCACTGGAGTCTGGATGGACACTGCCACCACGTGGACTGATGAATTCCTGTCCGACCGGAGGGACTCACAGAATCATAGAATGCTCTGAGTTGGGAGGTGCCTTAAAAGGCCATCTGGTCCAACCCCCTTGCCGCGGACAGGGACACCTTAGACACCACTAAACCAGGCTGCTCAGAGTCCCATCCACCCTGGCCTTGAACACTTCCAGGGATGGGACATCCATGGCTTCTCTGGGCAACCTGTTTCAGTTTTTCTTCACCCTCACAGGAAAGAATTTCATCCTTACATCCAATCTAAACCTGCCCTCTGTCAGTTTAAAGCCATTCCCACTTGTCCTATTATTTCATGCCCTTGTAAAAAGCCCCTCTCCAGCTTTCTGGTAGGCTCCCTTTAGGTACTGGTGTGGTGTGTAAACCTGGACACAGACCACTTTTTCTACATTTTTGTGGTGTTTTCTATTTTTTTGGGAAGGAAACTATGAAAGGCCCGAAAATAAGGTTTTATGAAACTTTATTAAAGGATTCTGAAATCCAAACTGCTACTTCTTTGCAGTATAAACAGCATTCTCATTTAAGCTTTGATCTTCTATTAGTGAAATTACGACTTTGGTATGTTGCTTAGTGTTCTGAAACCAAAGGTATTTCATTTTAAGAAGTACGTATTTATGCCTGTTTCTTAAAAAACATCCAAAACTAAATTCAAAACACCCCCTGAAAAAAGCCCAGTCCTCACCTAGACTAACAGTAAGTATGAGATGACAGATTTACTAAAATGAGGAAAAACTTTCTGTGTCCAGCAGGAAACATCAGAAATCAGAACTCAGTAAGAGGAATAAAGCAAACTAAGAACCTGTCACCAAATGACTTATTATTATATAGTTCATATTTTCTTCCTTTTTTTCCTTATAATAATAGCTTCTATGCCCTTAGTCATACATAACCTTGATGACACGGCCTTAGTGTGCAACATCAAATCCAGTTTAGTGGCCAGTGAACAGAAGCAGGTCACTTTTGAAAGCAGATGTCTCCTAAATTTGTAAGTCATTTATATATAACTCTATGTTTAACTTTACCTTTGAAAAAATATCTTGCTCTGCTTGTTCACTGAAGTTCATTATTTCATACCAACGATGTATTTATATCAATATACGGATCGTAAGACAACTAACACTGTCAAATATGCAACTCTTACTACAATTGCTGCATACACATATTTCTGCTCAGAATTTTCATGTTCACACAGTAAATCATTAAACCAGTTTATCAAAGACAAAAGTAAACTGATATATTTACTCTTTCAAATATTCTAAATATCTATCAACACAGCATGACTAAAAACTTAATTGTATCATGGTGGATCATGTTATGTGACATAGTAAGATGAAATTGGAACACTATTAAGGTTGTATTTCTAATTAATATATATGTAGTGATACTACTTTTGTATAAATAGTTACTCCATCATGCTTAGGCTCAAAAAAATTCTCCATGTAGGCAAACATGTAGTACTAGTGTCTGCCCAGCACTGTCTTAAGGGACTGAAAGGAGTAAACCAGCAGCCTAAGCATTCCAGGACAACAGGCAAGTCTGAGGAGGATCAGGGAGGCCAGCCTCAAGCTCCTGATCTGCACAGGCGCTGGAATTGACCAAAAATGCAATGAAAGATGATTGAAAAGAACCTAAGAGTGAAGTAGCTCAACTGACGTTTACCAATTGCATCAATTTATCCAGCTGAGCCTGGAAACAAAACACATCACATGTACAGGGGAAACTTCTACCTTTAGATAACCTAGCAAATACCAGTAACTCATCTGTAAAAGACTCAATATTCAACATGAAACCTGGTGTCTACTCAATGAACAGCAATACCCATGTTTCTTTAAAGAGGTTTGACAAGTTCTGTTTGAGGAAGGATGAAGAGAAACTGTAAAAATAAGTCCACGACAATTACTACTTTCATGAAAAAGAAGCCAACACAATAGTAGCCACAGCAGATCACAACAAAGATCCATTTAGGCCTAGTATAATTTTTGAAATGGTGGCCAAAAGCAAAGGCCAGAAACAACAGAGAATAGTGCAAGCATATGTAATACTGCTTCTTCTATTCAAAATGGATGGAGTTTCTACATATTTGGCACTGCCTCCACCTCTGAATCTGCTCTTTCTCCTCTTCAACACAAATACTTATAATACCCACAACATACTCTGGTAAGTTCTCCAACTCAGTTACTGTGAAGAACAACATCTTTTGATCTTGCTGAATCAGGGGTTTGGTAGCTTCCCTTGTGGACCCCCAGCTCTGCCCTGGGAAGAACAGAGAGTGCACCTCCGCCCATTCTTTTCCTGCCTCTCATGATTCTACAGGCCTTCACAGCCTCCTCAGACATCCCTTTCCAGGCTGAATTTAAGTCCAGCTTTCTTGGTCATTCCTCATTTGGAATGGGGTCTGTGCCTATGACCATTCCTGTTTTGCTTCTCTGAATCTCACTCATTTTTACACTGTTTTCTGAGCTGGGAGATGAGCAGGAGTGACTCGATCAGGATGTTTGGGGTGAACTATGGATTAACACAGTGGCATGAGAGTATTCTTTGTTCTTTACTTGTTTCTCAGTAACATTCACTGTTTGTTTTATCTTTTCCACTGCTGCTTAACACTGTTGTTACATTTTTATGGAACCATTCATCTAAACTACAAAATACTGCTCATTACTGAGAGCCCAGTATTTCATATGGGAAGTTAGGATTCTCTTTATGCTATCCGAATCCCTCTACCTACACTGATCTCATGTGCCAGTGTGTTGCATTATCCAGTTACTCAGTTTTATAGGGTTCTTCTGCAGCTTTTCATAGCTGACCCTATCTTTACTACCCATGTCCTGGCAAACATTATCACCTTGTTGCTCACTGCCTTTTCTAGGCTTGACATGCAAATTCTAACAGTTCAGAAGCCAGAACTAAAATTATTCCAGTCTGACTGATCATAAGTTCACTACAACTGGTGTCCTGGATCAGACTGATCCCACTTGCCTAGTGCTCTGCTTTCAACAGCAGCCATCAGAGATCCCCCTTCGGGAGAGCACACGAGCCTCGCTGCTTCCTGCAGTCCATTCTCCACACACACCCCAGCAGCCACTACAGTACATCGGGGACCTCCCTTGAGGCAGCCCCTCAACAGACTTCTCGTCCACTTTCTAATCCCTTCCTGAACCTGCTCACACTGCCACCACAGTGCCCATGTCATTCTTCCCTGTATCCATCTGAAACCACCCTCCCAACAGCGCCAGCAAGCAACTCCCATTTCAGTGCCTCAAGACTAGATGAATAACTCTCACTTTATTCACTGCCTTCATTGCATAAGTCTTGGTCATGCCCCAGCAAACTCCTCTGTGAACAATCCTGACTTTCCAGTCTTTCCTCTTAAGGAAGCTGATGCCCTTGTCCCTTTCAGTTGCCCTTCCCTATTCCACTGCACCCCTCTTCCAACGCAGAGACCGGAACCACACACACTACCTCAGATGCAGGTGCACCAGCTGCAGCAGCAAAATGGTGCCCTCTGTCGTCTTCTCACTACCTGAGGACAGTCACCATTTTCCTGGCTCTCTGGCTGCCATGGCACACTGAGCTTAGGCTTTCAGGGAACATTCAATGGTAACTCCAAGCACTTTCTCTTGATTGCTAGCTGCCAGTTCTGAGTTCGCCACCACGTGAGCATGGTTTAGATTATTTATGCACAGTGAAGCTCATGTGCCATCTTTTTGCCTCCTTCCTTTTTTTGGCAATTTCTTTTTGCCTTCTTTGTAATTTTTCAACCCAAGCACTTCTGCATGTAAGAAATTTCTTTAATGCTATAAGCACCCAGTCTCCTCAAAAGCCTCTGGCATGGCACTTTGTTTTAATGCTTCCTGAAGATCCACATCACCTGTATCTACAACTCTACTCAGTAACCCTGAGTAATAGCTGGATCAGCCTTGGCTGCAGTAAACTCTCTGAAGATGTACCCAATCTCAGCCCCTAACATGTAACACGGACAGGCATATTCTTCTGTGGATAAAAACCACTGAGATGAAGAAGACAGACAAGCATTTTACACCATGCATGGGAAGCCCATACACCAAAAGCCTTGCCTGAAATGTGCTGCTGCCCTTTTTCTGTCACCATCCACTATGGCTGGTCAGACACTCTGAGAGGTCTTGAGCATGCTGAAAGAATATAATCAGTGAGCATTACAGGATTTATGCCTTTGAGTTTATATTATAAAATTCAGCTGATGTAGCTGCATTACTTGGATGTCAGAAATTTGCTGACTGACAAAACTGGTGTTTAAGCAGCTCTGTTCCACTCAGCCAACTCAAATTTTATTGATGAAGTAAAAAAAAAAAAAAGCCACTTGGAAAAGTGGTGTTGATACATGAATGAAAACCAGAATCTATGTCCTGTAAGTACAGACAAGGCTGCAGTGAAGGACTGCACAAGATAAAACATTTTTTTCCACATATTTATTAAGTATCATCTTTAAATAGCAAGGCAATTTAAACAAAATATAAAATAAATATATAAACAAAATATAAAAAAAATAAAACAAAAAGCAGAACCATTTCAGTATTTGTGCTCTTGACTTAGAAACACAATAAACACTCACAATGGAAATTTGGTGGAACAAGCCCATGCACTCCAGACAGGCCTGTCACCTGCTCTAACAGCATTCTATGCATGGTCTCTCCAGAAAGCTCAGTGCTTCAGGGATCACGTACTTCACATAACATGTATAAACCAATGCCTTATAAAATATCTTACGTGCTTATTAACTGACCTACCTGGAAGTGGAACATCCACAACTTGAGATCATGTGAGAAAATACTAGCTGACAGATTGATCAAAATAAAAGAGTGGCAGCCCTCAAAATTCCAGCATATCCAAATCCCTAGAAGACCCTCTAGTAGTAGTTCACTCCTTGGACAACCAAGTATCTCATGTCCTGAGCTGCAGATGAGGACTTCAAGGCCACATGTGCTCAAACATTAAGTTCAAAAGAATGTGAAGTGAGATAATACGGTCTACTTAAAGCATTGCTTCAAATCCCTAGCTCTTGCTGATGAGACAACTTTAACTAAAGGATCCCAAAACCTGCTGAGAGGAAATGTACCACTGATTAAAGATCAGAACCGAATTTTAGAGTCCCCTCTTGCAGAGGCAAACTCACACTGCTCTGATATGAAGACAGTAGATGCACATACTACACTTCGACCTTCATCTCCCCTTACTCTTCACACCTTTCCTTCAACACAAAAAAGACAGCAATTAGCCACTGTAATTTCCTGATTGTCACCAACCCTACTATTCAGACTCCAAACATTACTAGAAATAATCTTCTTCTAAAAAAACAATTTAACAAGTTCTTGCTAATAATCTATTTCACAAACGAACAAAAAAGAAAAAATTATCTATAGTATATAGGTAACAATAAGCTTAGGACTCTGCTGCAGCAAACAAAAATATTACTTTTACAAAGCAGTCACGTTCCATCTAATAAGAGTTCAGTTTTTGCTCTTCCTTGACCTTTTGGAAGGTTGGTCCTGAATATCAGTACCCTCTGATGGTTAGAAATTTTCATATATTATTAATCTTTAAATCTATGTTAAATTATTCATGTATTAACATCATCCTTCAGCTCAATTTATTCCCTTCACGCAGTTTACCTTGATGGTTAAATAGGAAGCAAAATTTAAATTATTCGGCAAAATTTAAAAAAGCCAAATGTCTCTTCCAACAGACTCTTCATCTCCCTACTTGACCTCAGCATGTCTTCCTGTTTCTGTTTCACTTTTTAACTGAGAATGATTAACATTATACAAAGAATTCCAGAGTTCTGTTCATGGATAACAGTAACTCCTTTAACTGGATCACTGTAGTCAGCATTTAGCTTTTCCACAATTCAGTATCTTTTAACTACCTAACGTTCTTTGGTTTTGTGTTGCTTTCAACTGGTTAAGAATTTCTTCCACAATTTTTTTTGCTTGCAAGATTACAACTGTAAACCCTCATTCTTTAAATTGTTATTGTATTTATTTCATATCCTAGTTCTCAGGATCACCCAGTTCTTTCTGTGTAGTACTACAACCCTCTTCCATATTGCCAATGCCTCCAAACGCTTCATCACTACCAAATTAAGACAGCAGAGTTTTAATTGCTACATCAAGACCTCTATTAAATATTTAATAGGATTGGTTTCAAGACTGATCTTCAAAGAACTAATTTTATACCCTTTGGTACTCAGATTTGATGAATTTTCGATTCAATATTACTCACCGTAGTTTGTCTCTTGTTACTTCCCTATCCTGTTAACAATTCAGGTGTTATCCCTACCTTTTCACCACAATAATAACGTGCAGCAGCTTTATTGTGGTCTAGAAAATAAAAAAGGGAACTACTCCATTTCCCTTAAAAACAGTAACTGCTTCATCAAAGACAGTTACGAGAGCAGGTTAAAATACCTATTTCAGTATCACTTACCTTGTTTTCTCCTGGAAAGCACGTTCAAAGCCGCACACTTACCAACGCCCTGTCAGCAGGGCGGCCGCGTTCCCATCCCCGTCCCCGTTTCCCTCCCCACCCGTGAAGGCTGGCACTGCCCCCGCTGTTCTCCCACCAAACGGCATCACAGCGCTCCACCTCTCCGGCTCCCGGGCCGGGCTCTGCCCAGGGCCCGTCCCCGGTCCCTACCCGGGCCTGGCACAGCCCTGGCGGGGGTGACAGCGCCCTGCCCTGCCGCGCCCTCCCCGGCCTCCCGCTGCCGCCCCGGCCCCGCGGGGTCCCGGCCCCGCTCNGCGATTAGACACTGTCCAGGGAGGTGAGAGAGTCTCAAGCCGTGGAGGTGTTTAAGGGCTTCAAGACTGGACCATGCTGTGGTGTTCCACCAGAGGCCGGACTCGATCTCGGAGGTCTTTTCCAGCCTAACTAATTCTGTGATTCTGCACTTTTGACGCTGCTGTGTGTGCCAGCCTTGTAACACCACAAAAATCAGCAAGCTAAAAATTCAGGCAAAACTACAGTGCCTCTGTTCCCACCTCACTTCATCACCAAGGTTCTCTGAGTAAAAGTGAAGGGGGGGTGGGGGTGAGAGGGGAGAAAGGGTGGGGGCTGAAGTTGTTTCACTTCACCCAAAATATTAGTGTAGCTTTTTTTTTTTGCATGGATGATAACCTCAGCAGGTCAATAAGCAAACCACAACAGTCTGGTCTGCTTGGAAGGATCAGAGGAAATTCGTGCCTTTCCCAGACAATGCCTAGGTGGCAATAGCCTGCTCAACCGTCGCACTAATTACAGACACTCACAGAAACATTATAAACTGATACGTAAATACTTTTTCCTTGCTAATAGAGTAGCACCTTCTCCCATCAGCCTTCCCCTTTCTCCTCGAACAGTGTCTGGGGAAAAACAAAACAAAACAAAAAAGCAGACTGAGTCTCAGCACCCACTCTCACTAGTCACTAGAGTTGTAAAAACTCTAAAGAACAGTGCACAGTCAAGGAATTACACTGAAGATTTTTTGGGGTTTTTTTTGCTTTATAATTCAGGACTTCAACAATGGGTTTATTATTTTCAGACAATTCATTTTGAAAGACAGTATCTAAAATAAATTAAGGTCCTCTTCTCTTATTTTCTCCAATACACAGTCATCTTTATTTGGCCTAACTAAAAATCTTTCCCTTGAGATAGAACCCAAATTAACTTCATCAGTGGAACAAATAAACAGAAGGGCATATGCATTTCAATAATTATAGGTAGATACAAACATAAGCTAGAAAATCTCACATAATACTGTTCAGGTTGATCTCTTTGAGATATTTCAGAGAGAACAGAATTTTTTTTCCCTGCAGGAATAGAACACAAGAGCAGTTGTTTCTGCTCTAAGGCTTATTACAATGTACTCTGTGTGTGGATTGAACAGCAGTTCCAAATGTGCCAACATCGATATTATTTGGCATTATAGTGACCACAAGGACATATATGCAGGCTTTAACTGCCTAATAGGCCTTCTGAATTAGATTGACTTCTGCTAATCACATATTCTTTAACCATAACAACTGCATGAATGTTACCTTTCAATACTACTTTTCCTAAAGGCTACCAAGTACTGCCTGAGCTTCTGAATATCACCTGGCAGGTATAAGCAGGCAAGTTATACTATTCCGTTGCCTGTATCTGCAGTTTCCTGTTGTATTAAGAAAATTTATGGCACTTACTTTTCTTCTTGATATATGTTTGTAAAGTAAATGTCCTGAAAATCTAATAAAAGTATCTATCACGAAGCTATGGTAACCATGCTGCAATAACATCAAGGCATTAGGAAGCCAGAACCAGGTTTTGCATACATTATCTCTGTAGAAGTTATTTCATGCCTGTTTCAAGACTTCTAAAAGACTTAAGTGCAGAATTGCCGAGGTGCAGGCACTTCTACATCACAGCCTCCCTATCTGCAAAGTCCACCTATGCTTCTTCATTCTCTTACTAAATCTTACTGCTGTACTAGCTTGTGTATTCAGACAAGAATTTTCAGGCTGTTATGCTCATCTAGTAGTGNCTTAAGTGCAGAATTGCCGAGGTGCAGGCACTTCTACATCACAGCCTCCCTATCTGCAAAGTCCACCTATGCTTCTTCATTCTCTTACTAAATCTTACTGCTGTACTAGCTTGTGTATTCAGACAAGAATTTTCAGGCTGTTATGCTCATCTAGTAGTGTAGTACTCATCTAGTACTTTCTACTGGATCAGAATCAAAATAAAAGTTACATTTTTCTTCTCATGAGTCAGCAGGAAATATTTGATGTAAATTTCCAGAGTCTTTCAACAGCATCAGTTAAACTTTTCTCCAACTCAGAGTAAAGATTTGTAAGACTCTTGGGGATGCTAATGCCAAAATTATAAAGACCCAACTCAACACTTTTTCAAAC
>VYZQ01039563.1:82415-110338 GCA_013400655.1 Mystacornis crossleyi
ATATTATTTGGCATTATAGTGACCACAAGGACATATATGCAGGCTTTAACTGCCTAATAGGCCTTCTGAATTAGATTGACTTCTGCTAATCACATATTCTTTAACCATAACAACTGCATGAATGTTACCTTTCAATACTACTTTTCCTAAAGGCTACCAAGTACTGCCTGAGCTTCTGAATATCACCTGGCAGGTATAAGCAGGCAAGTTATACTATTCCATTGCCTGTATCTGCAGTTTCCTGTTGTATTAAGAAAATTTATGGCACTTACTTTTCTTCTTGATATATGTTTGTAAAGTAAATGTCCTGAAAATCTAATAAAAGTATCTATCACGAAGCTATGGTAACCATGCTGCAATAACATCAAGGCATTAGGAAGCCAGAACCAGGTT
The DNA here is from genome assembly GCA_013400655.1 of Mystacornis crossleyi. Classification (NCBI taxonomy): domain Eukaryota; kingdom Metazoa; phylum Chordata; class Aves; order Passeriformes; family Timaliidae; genus Mystacornis; species Mystacornis crossleyi. The sequence goes on from VYZQ01039563.1 coordinate 82,809, forward strand.
TTGCATACATTATCTCTGTAGAAGTTATTTCATGCCTGTTTCAAGACTTCTAAAAGACTTAAGTGCAGAATTGCCGAGGTGCAGGCACTTCTACATCACAGCCTCCCTATCTGCAAAGTCCACCTATGCTTCTTCATTCTCTTACTAAATCTTACTGCTGTACTAGCTTGTGTATTCAGACAAGAATTTTCAGGCTGTTATGCTCATCTAGTAGTATCACGTACTTTCTACTGGATCAGAAACAAAATAAAAGTTACATTTTTCTTCTCATGAGTCAGCAGGAAATATTTGATGTAAATTTCCAGAGTCTTTCAACAGCATCAGTTAAACTTTTCTCCAACTCAGAGTAAAGATTTGTAAGACTCTTGGGGATACTAATGCCAAAATTATAAAGACCCAACTCAACACTTTTTCAAACAAGAATGTACAAAAGATAAACTTTCAATACATTTTCCAAGCATCTTGCTTNTCTCATGAGTCAGCAGGAAATATTTGATGTAAATTTCCAGAGTCTTTCAACAGCATCAGTTAAACTTTTCTCCAACTCAGAGTAAAGATTTGTAAGACTCTTGGGGATACTAATGCCAAAATTATAAAGACCCAACTCAACACTTTTTCAAACGAGAATGTACAAAAGATAAGCTTTTAATACATTTTCCAAGCATCTTGCTTGAAAGAAAAATAGAGAAATAGCAGAGGAAATCCTTAAGAACCCTAACACTGTGATCACAGCATTTAGAAGCTAGCTAAGAATGGTTTAAGATTTTATATTAATTCTCTAAAAGCACAAGTTGGTGTATGAAGACCTAAACCACTTCAGATTTGCTGTATAAAGTGACATATACCATTTCATACTATCACTGTTTAATGCAAGAGCATACCTTGACTGGCTTTAACAGCTCTATTCTAATTATCAGCTTTAATTTTCTTAGCTCACTGAGTTTTGTATCAGCAGCCAGACACAGCTGATAAGCTCAGTGGTTTTCTGTTACCCTGCCCAAGGCTGTTCTCACAAAAAAAAAAAAAAAAAAAAAAAAAAAAAAAAAAAAAGAATTTAAGTATGTTCAGGTCAGAGCAATGGCCTCAAGCCCAGAGTGCCACGGAACTTAGTCCTTGCTAAAGCTTTGCCACAGCAGAGCCTCTAAACCACATCCTTCAGTCTCCAGCACAGGTGCAATTCTAGTCAGCAAATGATGCCAATGTTGTCTCTCTTAATATTATTTGCAAGTTATTTGTGAATGCTGAAGGCCACACCTAACCTAGAATCTCATCTCCAGTGGTAACAAGTACAGAGCACTTCAAAAAAGGGGCAAGAGAACCCACCACACAGTTTAATCCATTTGCTTATTGAGGAGCAGTTAGTGATTGGTTTTATGTTTCTGAAGGTACAGCAACATCACTTTCTTCTGAATTCAGATTGAGTTTTTAGAAATATTTTTCTTTAGCCAATCACACACTGTAATAGAGGTATTTATTTTAATTCACTTTTTATTATTTCCTTTCATTCAACAAATGACTTGAAAGAGCAACATCTTTTAGTCATTTAGCTGTTCAGGAATTATCAGCAATGGATGCTGATTCCTGCAAATGAACTTGGAATTGCATCTTTTATATGATGGGAATGTCTGCGTATGGATATGTAATATCAAATTTTCAAAATTGGTACAATTCCCAACTAGAGGGAAAAACAAATGCATAAACAATCCTAGTATGGAAGCTAAGTACGAGTCTGTAAAATATATCAGCAGGTGCATGTGGATATACATACCTGGTCTCCGAATATATCCTGTCTTTCTGTAAATTTCAAATGTGTCATTCAGAAACACTTGCAATAAGCTAATAAGATGAAGCACGTTGTTGAACCCATCAAGCTAAAATAAAATTTTTTATTCAGACATATTTTTTTCCCCTCTTCTTCCTCCCAAAATTCAAGTTTTCCTCCTTTTCCTACCCAAAGGAATTCTGACTAAATTTTTTAGAAGTTTACCTAACCAGAAAAACAGAAGTTAGGCTAAACAACACAAGCAAGAAGACACTGTATTTACATTTTGGAGACAATTTCTCACTCACTAACCTGTGTTTGTTGGATGCTGGATTTCTTACTATTTTTCATCTATTCAGGCATCTTGATCTCTGGAACAGATTGACAAATGTAAATTTAGAATAAGCTGAAATGCTCTTCTAAGTACTGTAACAAAATATGCAGAGCAAATCAGCATTCAGTTACACCCAGCAGCAGCAGTGTAGGAAATGAACTGGCATAGTGGCCCTTCTCTCATAATTCTCTGTTTTAGTGCAAGCTACTATCAACAGCTGATTGGTTACATAATGAATGCTAATCTTCATAATCAAAAGTTTACCTTCCATTACAAATAAATTTAGCAATAAAGAGGTCCACTCTTTCCCAAGATTAAAACTGGTCTTTTCTTCTGAATCAGTTACAGTTTAAAGCTATGAAATAACATGCTGTTCTTTGCCTCACTGTTTGCTGTAATCAGCATGGGCCTAGAAGATCACACATGGTCTTTTCTTTTTTGCTCTTCAGACATTTTCAGTTGGCAGACAAAGTCTTTAGATATCACAAGGTAAAATAAAGACATTACTAATGCTGGAAATTATTTTTTTAAAATATCAAATATCTAAACATACTTCCATCCTGGAAGGCCCACACAAAAGACAGAAGTATTTTAGCTACAAATCAGATTTTTAGTTTGTTAACACTTCTATTTAAAATCAAAAATTTTCTCAGTGTGAATATCACAGATCTCAATTTGGTCTAACATTGCAGCAGATGGAGCAAGCAAATGAAGTGGGGAAAAATTAAAAGCCAGAAATGGATACAACAGGGTAGTGCAGAACATACAAAAAATCATACCATCTATATCCTTTATCATACTCAGAAAAAGTCAAAGTCAAGGAGAGAGAATGTAAAATACGTTGTTAAAGCTGTGATGATAAACCTTCTAACATTCAGAATATTATTTCAGTAAAACTGAGCAAAGATGTGCTTTTTAGTCAGTTAATTCTGGACTGAAATTTTGGAATGTGCCAGATAGTTTTCCTCAATGGTACTTCTCTCAGCACGGTTGTAAGAGTGATAGAGTAGCAGCCTTATCTCACATTAAGTACAAATTCCTATACCAACACACATGCTCACATTTCTTGGCCTTTGGCTGCCTTCATCATCTCTTCTGATACCATATTCTTCAAGCAGCTACTGAACAAAAAGGTCTAAAGACCAGAGAACTTCCTGATTTCTTCAAAATGACATACTTGACTCTTCCATTACTTCTCCAGCAGAAAATGACAGTCCATAACTACAGAGCTATCATTTTCCTGACTCAGTTAATTTGACTGTTCTTTACATCCTTATAGTGCAACAAATGAGTTGCAGTTCCTTATGGCCCAGCATGACTAACCCTGTAAGATTACATTTTACTCTGATCCTTTCCTAAAAGGATTGAGAAATAACCTGTTTTGTGTACAAAATTATCCAGTTTCATGTGCCTGAATCATTGTACTCAAATCAGAGCTCCAGTGTGTCTTCTTTTCCATCCTTGGCAGCACCCTGGAAAAACAAACAGAAAAACCAAACTAAAACCCTCCAGCCAGTGAACAGACAGAGCAGCTAAAATCAGCATTAATGTGTTCAGCCTTAAATCAGAATCAGTCAATTAAGTTCATTTTATACAGTATACAAATAAAACAGCTGAAATCTCTACAAGAACATTTTCCCTGTGGGAAGGAGCAAGTGAGAGGTAGGAAGGGGGAGTCTTTGCAAGCATAAAGCTGGCTAAAGCAGTTATTTTGCTCCCACACAAAACTCTGACAACTCTACCTCCAAAAGGAAAGGAAAGGGGCAGGTAAAGCATGACATGGAATGCTAGGAAAGGAAGAAAATGGCAGAATAAAGTGAGATATTTCACTGCTGTAAAGGCTGTCAAGGGAATATGTTTCAGAATAGGTTTGGAGGGGAATATGGGCAAGTGGAAGAGATTTAAAACACATCACCCCCTTCTCCCCAGACCTTCCAACCTTATTTTTCATGAAGAGGAAGTGAATGTAGATACAAAGTCTGTGAAGTACTTATAAGGAAAGTAACCTGCCAAATCCTTAACCTGTTGATTTTAAAGCTGACCTCTTTGATTTGGTTAGTAGGCAGTGTTATGCAGCAGCTGATCTCATCATTGCCAATATGGATGTCAGCTGAGCAGCTGTCTTCTGGATAGTCACAAATAAAAGGCTCAAACATCAAGCTGTACGTATCACAAAACTGCATTTCTCAAATCTGCATCAGGAACTGCACCAAAAAGACAGAACTAATGCAATTTGCTGTAAAGGCAAGTAGGTCTAGTGATTTGGAGAGGAAAAAAAAGGAAAAAAGACAGGAAAAAGGGCTATAAGACAAATGTTTAAAATTCCTAATACTCTTTCTTCTGGAAGGACACAGATGCACCACAATAGGTCAGTGCTTGATTCAGAGAGTAGTGCTCATAGTCCAGAGTAAGAAATTTGATTTTTTTTTTAAACAGGATATGATGAGATGGGTCTTTTGGATGATTATCAGATATGATGATAGTAAGAGATAAAAATAACAAGTAAGAAATACTGTGAACAACAGACCCAGCAGTCTGAATTTTCATCTGGTTGCCTAAACTGAATGACAAACTTTTGCACCTGAGTTTTGCAGAGAAGAATAGCATTCTGTCGAAAACTTCTTGCCAGCCCTGGGGATATCCAGCTCATTCTGCTGGGATTTTTAAAAAATATTAACAGAGGTAGGAATCTCCTTTTCTATTTGGTGGTTCAGTATCTGACAAGGAGATGGGAGACCTGGGTTTCTAGTTCAAATGACTCCACAAAACCATGCTCTGTTTTTGAAGTCACAGCCCCGAGTATCATTTCTTAAAAAAACCCACTCCTTTGATCTGTTTAAATTGATTTTTAAAATACTGTTTTACCTTTGCTTTGTTTACATTTTTTGTAGAAATTCAAGTTCCTGCATCTGCTTGTCTGTTGGTTTAACCCAATTCCTCTTAACTTCCTGGACTGCCTTAAAAGAATTTTTAAAAATAGCAGCAAAAGTCAGCAAAAACATATTTCCTTTCACATAAACATTCAGAAACACATAGAAATAGAAAGCTTGTCGTTTATTTTTGTTTTTAAACAAAGCCTTTGATTTTAGGACAAGTTCACTCTTCACTGTTCTTTCCTCATGAATCAAGAGTTTCCAAAGTTGAGTATAAGTGTACAACTCAACACACCTACAGTTCACCTACATGCTGTCATATCATGGCAGAGTGCCTACATATTAGGAACATTAGGATACATACATCACCTTGAAAATACAGTGGATAGATACCTAAATGCATCCTTTTTGTGTTATATTTTTCCCATGCATAAGACATAGGTGAGTTAGAATCTCTAATACAAGGGTTTGAAGGAGAAAAAAACCCAAAACACCAGCAAGCCCACTATCAACAACAGCTATATCCAACACTTAGAAAAGTCCCACAAAGCGGTGCCAACAGGAAACATTTATAAATATGCCAAGAATATATATAAATGATTAATTTATGTGGGAAAGGTAACCTTTAAGTTTGCAAAGTCCTTTCAGTTTTACCTGCATATGTAGCAAGTTCAGTAAAGTTCTACAATCCATCAGCAGTGTATTGAGAGAAGGATCCCAAGCCAAGGGGAAAAAAAGTAATAAAACATGAAGAAATGCCTCTGTTGAATGGTGGTTTGAATTTTTCAGCTAAATAAAATGGGAGCACAATCCAGAAAGATGTCTTTACTTACCAGATTAAAAACCACCCAACCAAACAATGGATGTGATCTTGAAGTGTGTACTGTACTCATTCTTTATACATTGTAGCTGTTGGGGGTTGAGGAGGTTTTCTTTTTGTGTGTGTATGTGTTCTTTTCTTCTCCTCTCAAAGGAATTTTTTCCCATGTTAAGGGGCGATTGCTGGGGTACTTAAGAGAAACAAAGGACCTAGCCAGCCACAAGGGAGGGGCCCAATTGTCCTTTTTTTGGTCTTGGTGGCGTCTTCTCAGGTGGGGGAGCAGAGACATCTCGAGATTTAGAACTGGAAAAAAAGAGGTGGGGTAGAGTGCTTGGGTTTCATTCCTCTCCTGGCGTTTGGAGGGAGCGGAGACTACAGCCGGAGTGGGGAGAATTCATCTCACTACGAGGCCGTGTTTTCTGCTGTTTTTGCCCTTCTGCCCTGCCCTGCCTCTGACACCCCTTCGCCGCTGCTTTTGGAGCTTTCGCTGAGNCCATTCCGGGGTGGGAGGGGGACTCCTGCCTTCCTTAGCAGACACCTGTCCAAACCAGGACAGTAGCACAATGGAAATAAACTACAGTCAGGTTACCCAATCTCTCCACTTTGATTTGGTACCAAATACAGAAGTTACAATATAGAGCTAACAATTTTCCCTCCTTTTCTCAAACAACTCTGGGTTTCTCTACACAGTAGTTGGTAAGGCTCCTAGAGCAGCCACTGCCATGCTGCAGTGCTGGCATACAAGACCTAGCCTGAAGCCAGCTAGCTGCAGCACCAGCTACTGTGGAGCTGCGGCAGGCTGAGATCAGTGCAGCAGCAGAGCAAATTGAACACTCGGTTATCCGTGTACCAGGGGCACAGCTGGCCTGAGCCCTTTGATTTAAAGCAGCCTGGGTAAATCTCCACAACCATACGACTGGAGCGGCACAGGCTCCACGGCCAGTACGGATGTATCACTCGCACTACTGTGGGTCCTGCAGCCCAGACAGCCCCATTTCCTACCTCTGGGCTTGGAGCAGTGCTAGATGGAGAAGTATCTACTCAGACAGTTTGCCAAAGCTGAGCAACACACAGTTATTTCACTGGACTGCTAGTTCTGCAGTTCATAAAGGCATATATAGGGAAACAGAGAAAGATCTGTAGAGGCCAAGCTCTAATGCAGTAAATTTAAACCAGACAAGTTACCAGCATCAAACAACAGGTTCCTGTGTACCTTCAAGCCGAGCAATTTTCCTTGCTGCCACCAAAAGACATGGTCTGTTCTTCCTCTTCTGCTCCATTCATTCATCTGCTGCAGTCAATACAACTCACCAAGCAAGCAAAAATAGATTTCTTTTTTTTTTCTTTTTTTCTTTTTCATTGTAGGGAGAAGTAGACCACAGCACAACTGCAGCAGGGAGCCATTAGACCGGCCCTGCTGTACTGCCTCACTGCCCCCTCGGGGCACTCTGACAAATGGGACCTTGGCACCAGGCTCCCCGTCACCACGGTTTATCCTCACCCACAAGTCAGCATTACCATTTGCTGCACAGCAAACAGAACCAGGGGACTGACTCAGGCCAAAAATAGGCCATCAAAACCAAATAAAGAATAAAGAGCCAGTATTTTAAGACCAGGTTAGCTCACCAGTCCAGTTTACCACTGTCTGCCCACACAATTCCACCAGCATAACAGAAAAGTAGCCCAAGGAACAAGCAAATGAAAGGGAAAGAGTGCTCTGCTGTTTAAGCCAGGCCACTTACCAAAAGAACTGCTCAAGCTATGGCCTCAGGTATTATGTATATTAGCGTATAGAAATGAGCACTTCAGATAAAAAGTAATCCATCTCTGCCCAGAGGGACAGCTTGCAACTCAGAACTCAAGGTTCTCTTCTATATTGTTTATGGGTATATTTTTATTTGTGGTCATTGCATTGTGCAAGTATAAATATTAGGAGGCAAGAAGCCACAAAACACCTCTTTATAGATTCTGAAAGAAAGAGGGAATAAATAGCTAGCTACAGTAAAGGACCCTTCAGGAAAACTACAATGCTAAAATTTAAAACATGCAGCACCACAGAAAACAGTCAATTCCAATTAAAAATTGGCCTTAGGAAAAAACAAACAGTCAAGCTGCTGAAGCTTGAAGGCTTCGTAACTAAGTTATTCGAGGGATTTCTTTCTCTGTTTGTAGTAGTTGTCATGTATCTTAGTAGTTTCACTTAAGCTTCTTGCTCACCACTTTCTGATCCCAAGCTTACAGTGCAACTACTTCATGCTCTGAAGACTCACATAAGGAAGTTCAAGTTCTGCCACTTTTGCCACTGGGAAAATAAGAAAAACCACAGAGACATTTGGTGAAATCTAGTGAAATAGCTCAACTACTTTCATGTATCAGTTATTGCTGGCTAGCAATGTGCTTTTAGAGAAGAAAAACAATACAAATTCTGGGGTAAACTAAGGTGACAAGCTAGTTGTCTTCCTCACTTCTCTGAGTCTAAGCTCTATTACTCACAGAACATCTCTGCGTCCTGAGACTATGGTCTTATAGGATAGCCTTCACTCAAAACACAGCTAAGCATGATAGATGTTACAGGACACACGGATGCAAATTTCCAGGACTGGTGTTTTCTGGGACAGTTCACCAGACAAGATGTGTAAAATGTCAATGTACAGCAAGAAAAACATGTCACTCTTCAGAGATCACTACTTCTCTGCTTACTTTTTCAAAAATATACGTCTAAAGGCCCAAATCTGTAAACATTTCATTCTTAGCTGACAGCATGATTCAGCAGAACACTTAAAACATACCTTTTTAAGCCTGTGAGCATCTAAACATTTTTTGGCTGTGGAATGTGCATTACATTTGGACTTGATGTATTTGTGAGGATTATCAAAGATGCATAGAAATGTAATCAACTGAAAAACTTTTCTATTCTCTTGTGTATCTGATCATATCACAATAAAAGGCAAAAATAATTTCATCTGGAACAGCAGTGGAAGATACATTTGAGACACAGTAACTGCGAATTGTATATTCAGAGATATCTTTGACAGTAGAATGAAGAGGGCAAGGGAATAATATAAATAACAGACACAGACTGTAAAGTTCTTACCTCACTAAGTAAGCCTGAGTTCCTTGGTAAGTCCAGTAGTAATTGGATCTTCATTTTAAAGCATTCAGAAGAGCACTAACATTTCTATGCCAATGAAAAGACTGCAAAAAGCTATATGACTGCAATGCCTAACTTAACTCCAGTCAACAGCTAAGACTGTTCACAGTCCTGATGTGGCCTGAGACTATCCCAGTCACAAAGGCCTGGATCCCGCCTCATCCACACACCCGCCCACATGGGAAACCGGACATCAGCAGACCAATGAGGATGCAAAAGCCTCTTCACACACACAACCCTGATTTACAGTTTGCTTAATAACCCTGTGGTCAAACTTCAGTTACTGGCAGTTAAGAAAAGAAACATGTAATAATATAAAGGAAATTAAGTTAGAGACATTGCATATAACAAGAGAGCTTCCTGTCCCATTGTTAAACTCAGCATGTGATCTGTAAATTAAGAACTGTTTTATGTAGGTATGACTATCTGATTCAATGCCTACCTAGAATACACCCGCAACAGTTCCCATGTGGTCAAGTTGCTGTGTGACTTGTAAACTCAAAGGGATGATATTCATATATGAAATCCTGACCCCTATACCACACGCTCTCTCGCCACACTTTGTACCCCACTACCAGACTTTCCAAAACGTAGAGGGAGAGAGCTTGAGGGAATTATCAGACCAGATGGATCTTTTAACCTGAGGAGGATCATGCAAGCCTTGTTCAGGTTCAGTCACTGCAGCCAACAACAACAACAAAAATCCAAGGGAGGGCTAAGTTAAGCACCTTGTAAAACTTACCAGAGAGAGCTTTATCCTCACAATCTTGAAAGAAAAATAGGTGAAAATATTTTATAAATACTCTCAACAGACCTGCCTCATGTGATGTTACCTTCAAAAAGAAAGGTCAGAAGCTTCACCATACATTAGCATGAATAAGGAAGAAGTGTTCAATACCTATTAATGTAATTTAACTGTTTTTAAATTTTCCCTTATGTCCCATTTAATTGCTCATTTAAAAGAAAATATAACCACTCCCATATTTCAGCATGTGAATTTGTGATGAGTTTCATAAGTTTCAAAGCAATGTAAAAATATTATAAAATAGATTGTGTTTACTATTGTCATGCATTTATTCTGTAATGCAAGACATCTGCCATGTGGTTCCAGATCTTTACTACTAAATCCTCAAATCCTGTTGTACAGTGAGCACTATGTGTTCTGAGTTAACAACATTATTTATGAACACCAAAAATACGTATTTTTACAGGATTTGTGTATTTTCTAGACTGATAAAGTTCTCTTGTTTTCCTGGGAAATATCTACATGTCCTGACCCTTCAGTGAAAACACCAGTCATGTAGTGTTCTCTGTGTAGGCTTCTGACAAGAGCAGACTTGAGAGCTGTTGAGTTATCATTAACAATAGTGCATAAGGAAGAGAAACCCTGTCTGGCTTGACATTTGGGTTGCTTTTAATTTGCTGTGGCCTCTCTACATCTACTCTGAAAAAGGGCAGAAATAGCACCAACAAAAAATGCAGACAATATTTGCAGGACCAGCTGCACGATGGGATAGTGGGGACAGAAAAATCAGGCAGAGGTGAGCCCGCTAACCACTGAATCTGATTGGCACACTTGTCTTATTCTGGTTTAGGTTCTGAAAAATCAAAGCGTAAGTTTAAACAGCCATAACCTAAAAGAATATAGTACCATTGAAGCATTCCTAAATTCCACAGTGACCATAATCTACTGAGTTTGCTCAAGAAAGTGTTGTAGCCATTATAAGAAATCTCTTCAGTCCTGAGAATACTATCATAGCTACTCTGGCAGACTGTGCAACCTCACGCTTTGGTCAGAGAGGATGGACTTTCCTTGTCTGAGCATAAGGTGGAAGTGTCAGGTTTCTCTCCTTCCAAAGTGTGCCAATCCCAAAACTCTTCAAATTCTGTGTCATGGTGACAGCATTGTAAATTCATCTTCACAGTTCAGAAGGGTTTTCTCCAGCTGTATCAATTGGTTTAACAAGCAGACATGTTTTTGTGCATGGAAAAAAGTAGACATCAAGCTAAATATAGGTTGGAAAGAATTGTTCACAATTAAAATTAAAAAACACATTAGTGAGGTTTTCCTTATCCCTGTTAATATCAGGGCTGTTACCAGAGAGGGCAGCAGACCATTTAAATCACAGTCTCACAGTCAATTCAGACACCAGATATAATGGGAAGAAAGTTTCGTAAGCCCAAACACAAAAGACAAAAAAGCGACTATCACCTTTTATTCTGTCTGCCACTATGCTGTCCTCACAAATTACTTCAAGAAACTAGCCACAGACCGTTGTGTTCTCCCTTGGTAGTGTAATACTAAGCATACCTGATGGCATTTCCAAGGAATGGCAAACACAGATCTCAGATTTAGTACGATTTTGACTGGTTTTATTTCTTGGATCAAAGCACAAACTGGTATATGCTGCCTGAGCACCAGAATACTAAGGAGTGATGGTTGTAAAACCTACCTCCACCACAAAATAACAGTAAATGTCGTAGCAATTTACAGTGACAAAAGCTAAATAATTTCCAAAAGTCCTATTTCATCTTTAAGACCATGAGAGTCGAAATGTTATCTGCTGTATTTTAAATGTCATTGTTTCTTTACAGTGGCACATAAACGTTAAACATATATAAAAGTAACATATAAAGCAGTATACAGCATCACTGACTGGCTTGGAAATTACCATGACCCACTTCAAACTGACAAGTTTATCAAGCCAGATTACCTTGACCCACTGCAAACTGACAAGTTTATCAAGCAAAAATTACTAATGTTTTTTAAAGTCTATTAAAAAATCCTTTCCTTACTCAAGGCCCCTATCTAAGTTTCTTGTCTAAAAACATCTCCTTACTTCTTCCATCCTGTTAGCACTTACTTCTCTCTCCCCAAATCAGAATTCCTATCTCCCTACCACCCCCAACGCTTTTTGCCTTCGGCATCTCTCACCTCACAAGTCTCCTGTTGCAAGGTCTAAGACCGACTTTGACACTTACATTCCCCTGGAAGAACTGGTCCCAGCATTGCCTCAGGTGCAAATCCCATGGCAGAACAACGCCAGCAAGGAGTCACCTTGTGTTATCCAGTTTATGGTTCCTGTGCACAGACAGTGTAAGTTCTGAGGCTGGACTAACACCTATCAGCTCAACAGAGCGCAGCAAATACGTGTTCAGCTCCCTTTATACCTGTGGCCAGTTGAGAACTACCTTCAAAAACTCAGATTGCAAAGGCACAGCAGAAACATGGTGCGCACTTTTCTGTACGGTGAGAGGAAATGTCAGGATCCCATGACAAAGAGCAGGACCCATCTGACAGATGTGTGCATTGTTATTGCTTTCAGGATTAGGAAATGAGGGCAACCAAAAAAGCCTTGCTGGTGCACACGTACATGTGCAAATACACGAAACAGGCAGAGCCATTTCTGCTCCTCCTCTCCTGGCATAAGGAAGGAACTCCAGCTGAAATTTTCAAACACAAACCAGCCAGTTGTGTAAACAATATTTGGTTGCTACTGGTTTCAAATTGTAACTAGCAGTTGTTTACTGTGTGTATTGCAACAGCTGTTACAGACATCCCAGAGCCAGTGCTAGAACTGCCCTGACACTGCAAACACACAGTTCCACAGAAAGCACCAAGGGACACAAAACAAGTAAAGAGAAGCACACAGGAAAAAACCGATGGATCAGCTGTGCACTTCGTTTTAACAGCAGATGCCATCCAAGACATAAGTGAAGACTAGATAATTTCTGACTTCAGTGTTCAAGAACTTTCATCCACACTATGCCAAACCAAAGACAGCTTACTTATGAATGTGTCTTTATATATTTTCTGATTCTATCATATGTGAAGGAAACCTGAACTTGACAGCTTAGTGCCATATAAGCAGAAGACATGTAACATTAAAAAGTTAATTGTGGACAGTTCTAAGAACCCATAAATCTCATCTGCAAAACCAGCAATGCCGCCCAGCCCTCCAGTACAATCAACTCTTCAAAGCCCATAGAAAATACTCTTGTATATCTTCAAATAGAGTGGTTTGTCCTTTCCTAATTGAAATTATATTAATTTTTGTCCACTTCTCACAAATGGAAACTTTCCAAACAATTCTAGAAAGCCATTACCTGTAATATTCTTTCTGCAGTGTCTGATGTCTGGATATAAAGTCTAATATTGCTGCCATCAGTGAGGTAAACATTCAAAAAGACTCTCTGGGTTTGGATCTTAAATGTATCTGTGGGGTAAAAATGCAACACTGTTTTATTGGTTTCCATATTGCCGAAATCCTTCTGAAGATGCTGATGCTCCATTCTCTATTTACCCAAGTAAAATAAACAATTGAGATGACCATTTCGTACATATAAAGTTATTAAAATTACTATTAAAGCTTGCAGATGACAAAAAGTAAATATGCAGAACAGCAAATGGGAAGATACTGAAGAATTAGAGGAGGGTCTATTTGGTGTTAAGTGACACAGGCTACCTGGTGTCTCAGTGTTTGTAGGCATGACACAGTCGCTTCCTAAGTAGAGACTCCAAAAAAAGGAGGTGGATACACAACTGCAGGTGAATATTCAAAGCCACAGTCTTGCCATAAGGAAAAAGTTCATCCCTGTACCTACACCTAAGAAAGCATCTGGTGAGAATAATGAACCTACAGTACCTAAATAGACCAAGCCACTGCTACAGGAATTCTGTGCAGTGCCAGTGCCCAAGGTCCAAACCACTGCACAGCGAGAGGAGTATAAAGAAGAAACCTGAAAGCATTTACGTCATGCGAAAACAGGTCTCAAATAAGTGACCTCAGAGAACTGTCTTATGTGTAGACATAATAAAGGAGTGATTTGCAATCTGGAAAACGAAAGCACAGAAGCCAGATCCATTGGCTGTCAGCTGATGATACACAGTCAGACTAGAGGCAAAGATCACATTTCTAACAGTGAGATAGTGTACAGAAACAGGTTATTGTCTACTGGTTTTATATCAAGATTTTATATGTCCCTAAAAGACTTTCACTTCATATTTATAAAGTGCCATGCCTTGCTCTGCATGAGAAGTCTGTTACTCATTTCAGGAAGATGGGGACTACTTTGAGAACACCCTTGGGATTCCATCTGGATTAGGTGGCAGAAACTAATCACTGCAGCTCCTCCTCCTGTTGACTGCCCTGTATCAGAACACAACAATGGTCCTGGTGTTTTTTTTAACTGAGAAGAGATACTTCCCTTGACAATCATAGCAGAGGAAAATGCTGGAATTGTACATAACTGCATGCAACATTAAATTTTAGTTTTTTGTATCCATCTTTGCTAGCTTGGCAGAAAATATGGGAGGTTCCTGGGAACCCTTAGGTTTCAAGTATTAATGACATCTTTCTGCAGAGTCTTCATGGTGCCTGTATATAGGAGCATCTCCCAGCTCCTGCAAGGTTAGCAAGAGCAGAGTGGCAGAGCTGACATTTATGCTCTATGCTCTATTACCCCTCTTTAGGTACCCTGGAGAACATCTTAGGATGCAGGACTCCAATTAACTGACTCTGTTCAGACTGGTAACTTACTTTTTTTCAGTCAGAAAGACTACTTTCCAGTAAATCTGACTCAATTAAGAATCGTTTCAAGGTAAGGTCAAGTACAAACAAGTGTTGGTTTGGGGGTTTTCCCAACAAGAACTGAAAATTAAGAACCTGTTATAAAAGTTCGTAGGATATGTAGGGAAAAGTTGAGGAAAGCCAAACCAAAACAATCTTTCTTATTTAAACAGACTTCTCACAGATTTTCCTGACACCCAATATTTTACCTACTTGCATACCCACACGGCTGTTTACATATATTAAGGAATGAAAGAACCTCTTCTCAAGGCATTGAGTCCTTCTAGGGATTTAATCTTTATCCCCAAATCTATTTCTTTCTTATCGAGGAGATAGGTCTAGTTGTTCCTCTTAATTAAAATAAGCGCTGCTTTTTTCTGCAAAGATACAAAAGCCCCTCTGTCTCTTACAACAGAGGATCATCTGCCATACTTTCTTGACTATTTTACTACTTTCCTTACATGGGAAGGAGCAGACACTTCCTCACAAATACCTTTGGCACACATATTTTGGTGTGAAACATTTCACATGTGATAAAAATGTATGCGAAGTGTGGAACAAACATGGGATGCAAACATCAGAATGAGATAAAGACCCATCCCTCATTATTGACTCTCAACGAGGAGCAAGCAGGTCACTACAGAGCCAATTTACTTCCCGGGGCTCAGCACTGCTGGGGGCTAAAGTGTGTTCAAAGGCTCAAGTACCGCAGTAAGTGCTTCCGGGTGTGTGCTGTTCATGATGAAGCCTCCACAGGGAAAGGACATGGAGGACTTCATGCATCTACTTCTCCAAGATCCTCACTACCACCCCTGCAGTTTTTACAGCCTGGATACAGGGCACCTCATCCACTGTGGCAGCTCAGGGCTGGGAACACAGAGGTCACATTACCCTTCTGCCACTCCAAGGGAGTCCCATCTTACAGCACACAACCCTAGTTGCCACCTCTCTACTCAGCAATCGTGAGGGGAAAAAAGACAAGCATGATTCAAAGTTTCAAGCTACTTCCGAGCAGTTTGAGTTCTCCAAGAACAATGTGCAACTTATCAGTAGGCAGATGAATGTGAGGATCTTCAAGAAAGGATGTGTTTGAGGAAATAAAATCTGTTCCATCTAGAGCAGTCACATTAAGTATCACTGTTTAATACTTAAACCAGCGGTTTCCACAGCTATCTTTGTTAAATGGTGTTATTTTATTTTATTTGATTCTACTGAACTGCAAGCACAGCTTCACATCATGGGGACAAATTCACTACTTATCTCCAACTTTTGATTACTGTTCTTTTTAAAATGGCATGTAGTAATAGAACAAGGGAGAATAGATTTAGATTGAGGGTCGGTTTAGATTAGATATTAGGCCAAAAATCTTTACTATGAGGGTGCTGAGACACTGGAACAGGTTGCCCGGAGAAGCTGTGGTTGCCCAGAGAAGCTGTGGATGCCCCATTCCTGGAAGTGTTTAAGAACAGGGTGGGCAGGGCTCTCAGCAACCTGGTCTAGTGGAAAGTGTCCCCACTCATGGCAGGGGGATTGCAACTAGATGATCTTTAAGGTCTCTTCCAAACCAAACCATTCTGTAATTCTGTGATTCCCTTAGTAAGGTTGTGACACAGCAAACCAAAAATAAGAATCTTAAACTGCTGCGTTTGGCGATTCCCCTCCCCCCTTCCTTTTATCACCTGCTTTTAACCCAGAAGGCAAAACTGTCCATGCCAGAAACCCCACATATTGTTCAGTGTTACAAGTATTTGTGTTTAGCCTCTTATCAGTGAACTATTATTGAGACCAAAGAAAATTACTTACATAAAACAAAAGGAGGAAAGAGTGCAGTCTGTAAGGCAGGAGAAGACAGTGCTAAGTGAAGAAATACAAATACAGACATGTCCCTAAAATAACACAATAGAATCCTGCAAAGGTTTAATACAAATACAGCAGAAAAAGCATTTACCAGTGTTAGCAATGATCCATTCAGTAAGTGCACGTTGCAATCTTAATCACTTCCAAAATGGATGGAAATTTCTTTTTAAATAAACTTGCAGCAAAAGCTCAGATTTCTTTCCCAAGCAACTATTTTAATTTTGGAAAGAGCACTAGAGTCTTATCTACTCAAAACATGCACCAGCATAAAGAAACCTTGCGTTTTGGCAACAGTAGATGTTCAGTAGAACTATTCATGTTTCCTACACTTGTTCTCCTGAAATTCAGGAAACATGCCATGTAACTTGAATTGGACACTTTCTTGTATCCCTTAATACTGTTTGAATAGCTCCTTAACAGTGTTACTATTACCTGTAGTAAAATCTCCTGAAACATCTAGAACTGCTGTCTACTACCCACTAGTCTGTCCCAGTAGCCTAAAGCGCAGCTCAATCATTAACATAGGAATACAGAATAACATCGAGCTGGTAAGGCATTTCCTTTGGGTTTTGGTTTTTGATGAAAAAAAGAAAAGTTTTCATAAAGAAAGAAAAACAGAAACAAACAATAAATCAACAAAAATAGAAACAAACAGAAAGACCTCCAAAAAATGTATGTTATATTGCAAGAAAGATATCTAGATATCTTTTAATCCCTCCCATTTTTCCTTTAGAGAACTTCAAGTTAAGTGATTTTGTTTCAACAGGAGTCAACCAACCTGAATCCTCTGCAAGCTTTCAGCTGGCTCTGTTGCTCAGCTAAGAAGCATGGACCATAAAAGGAGAAAGGATGAGAATGAGGTCCTTATTACAACATACTTGAAAAGAACAGCAGGTCAGGAGACTGAACTGCACTTTAACATTGAAACAAAATAAAACAGACATCCTTGAATTAAAATTCTTCAAAGCTTTCTTTGCCAGAAACCTTGCCCCTTGGCCAGCACACAATACAAGTCTGAAAGTATAGGAACTTCCCATATGAAATTCAGATGAAATTCAGTTCTATGTCCAGCTGCACTTTTGAAATAGAAATTAAATAAATAAGAAACACAACCTAGTTTGATACGAACCAATAATATTTTTAGAGCAGTGCTTAAATCTTAGATACTCAGTCTTCTGTTTGTGTACATACACATCCAAACACATTTGTGAGTTACTGAGTGAGAAGAGAGGAATGTTCCAAACGTGCATTCCTCCATTGCTTGCAGAAATGGCGTGTTACAAGGTCAGGAGAGCAGAGATTGCATGGTCAGAGACAGGGGCTCTACCCTGGAAAATGCACCCTGTGATCAGACCAGCTTTGATTCCTGTGAACACCTTCAGATTCCTGGGTCGCATTTTACCTACATTTCCAATACCATACACACCACAACTCTCTTACGGTATTCAATCCTTGGCCTCATGCTTGTTTTTCAGAAAGAAAACCACCTTACATCAGAGTCCTTTGGTGAGGAACCACATAAGAACGTTACTTTTTGTCTGTTATTAGGCTCTGCTGTGTTATATTTGCTCAAGTACTCAAACTTTTCATCTGTCCTTTTATCAGCACCTGAATCCTTCTTCTCATGTTAGAGGCTCACAGCCTCTGTGTTCAACACAGACTGGAACAGGTCAGCCTCCTAGACTGCCAACTCCAAACCTCTGCTGCTTCAAGGAAACATGTCTCAATTCTATTCATAATTGTATAATGACTGGCTGTCCTCACAGCTGCATCCTGAATACACCACATTATTCCCTGGATGCCCAACACAGACCACAATCTCAAGTTACATTCAAGGATATGGATGAGTTGCATGGAAATGAGACTGATGGGGATATATGTATCTGCTCATACTGTCTTTCTCCTGGTGAAAAAGGAGAAGACACAACACAGTCACAGGGTCTCCTCTTGGTAGTGGCTTCTTGCAAGAACCACAGCATTTACCTTTAGGGGCTGGAGGTAGTAAGTGATATGCTGAATCAGTTTTTCCAGCTTGGTCAAGTTTGCAGAGTTTGAAAGAGTGGAAGGGCAGGGGTGTTAGGGGTTAGGTCATTCAACTCTATGTTCAACTCTACTACATGATAGTGTTGGTAAATACTTCAGCAATGTTTGTTTTGAGCAAAACATCCATTCTGTCAAGCTGTCTCCCGTTGTTTTGGGTGCTGTGCTGTCCCCTGACAACTGCTCCCATGAGATAAGTTACTGGGGCAACAGCCAGAGTATGCCTGCTGTAACCTCTGCAGCAAGAAAAGGTGGTGCCAGGCAAACACAAGCACGTGGAAAGCAGGGTTAGCTTGCATGGGATTGTTCCAAACTTGGAAAGTTGGTCGCATTAGATATGGTTGGGTGATATAACTGGTTGGTGTGATGCTGAGTGCAGACACAGATGAGTCAGTGTCAGTTCAGTACTGTCAAGCAGCTGCAGTAAAGCCATGGTCCTTGCACAGCACTCCTGCTCCAGCACACACTTCACAATCCCATTCAGAGGAAACACAGGACAAGGACCAAAAAAGTCTTAAATTCAGTTTGATTTTTCCCTTTACGTATTGTATTTTAGTCAGTGACACATACAAATCTCTTCAGGTAGAAGCTTAAATACTGCTGTTTAAAGCAAACCAAGAAAATGAAGTAAGTACTAACAGATTTTCTGAGAGAATAGCCCTATTCTCTCTCATAGTAAAAGACAGATGTGAAGGTGTAAAAAGGTCAGCAATAAAATTTTTAGGGGAAAAAATATCCCTACCCTAGCAAGCTCATTCACCTTTGGTTTCCCATCTTCTCATTCTATTAAAAATGAAGATTTCTATTATAAAAGCTGCACTGGTTTGACCTGGGGACATACCTGTGCTCAAAAAATTGCTGTGGTGGCAGAAAAGTGACTGCTTCCCATTCATTACCACCTGCAGTGCAGTCCCTCTGCCACTTCTCCCACATCAGCTGCCAGGTGTCTTCCACAGGTGTGTGCTAACTTGTTTCAGGTTGCCAAGACTGACTACTCAAAGCCAGTCCATGCCATTGCCAGAAGAGGAACACACTTTTTCATATTCTTAATGATTTTTTTAATTCACTAATCATCCCTCTTGCAATATGACATGAGCAAGTTTGGGGTAATGCCTGGTTTAACACTAAGTATCAGTAACACAGAAACATTCACTGTTTTCCCTCCCAAGAAACAGGTAGGACACTAAGTGCTGCCTACACATCTTCAACAACTGGGAAGAAAAGAAGAGCACCGAGGTGCTTTAAGAATGATTTTCACTCCATGTCTTTCAATGTTGTTAGAGAAATTTTGTCACTCTGACATAAAACATCTTCCGAGTCACAATATGCTAATAAATACTAGAACATGCACACAACAAGGCCAGTTTATTGGGTAGATTCTTTAATAGCCAAAATGAATACTTATCCAGCTGTCAGTCACACCAATAAAAGGCACTGTGCACAGGTAATGACAATGAATGCACTGTTGTCTTTCACAGAGTTATTTGATCTCTATTTGGAGATTGTTCTTTGCCATAATAAAGGAACACACAAAGCACTACTGCTATTTGTATTATGAAACAGCATTTATGCAAGCACAATCATTTTAAGTTTTAATTGTAAGCAAATAAAACTGTAGAACTACTGTCTTTGCCAACAAGGAAACCTAAACATAGCTTATTAAAATCCACTGTATTGTGGAACAGAAATTTGGGTTCATTTTATGTCTTGAGAATGTACTGACCTTGTACCATTTAAGGAATAATTCTGTGCCTATCCTGACCTCTACAAAATAACTCACTGCTTTTGGTAGCACAGTCATCACATGCCTTTATAAGCATACACATGTGTACATAACCTGTAAAATCAGTTCTGCACATATACTTGCCAAGTCACCCATCCTCACCAAAAGGGCCTGGTGTAGAGAAAAAAACTAATATACATTATTTCTGCTGGTGCGTTAAGAGAAATCCACAGTGTTGTCATGTCAAAAGACATCTTTAAACACTGGAAACTGATATTTTGAAGAATTATTTCCTGCCAGAACTTTGTAGAAGAAAAGTCAGTTGGCAGTGTTTGACAACATATTGCAGGCATTCCTGATGGATTTAACTTTCTTTAACAGCCCTGTTATCAGTCTCATCAAGACTAATTAAGACTCAGCAGTAATTACTGGGAGTCATCTGTAGGGCTAAAGCAGGCATTGGATCAGAACTAAAAAAGACTGCTTCTCAAAATAGAAATCAGAAATCATTCACTGTCCTTAGCACTCCAGTAGGTCTGAATTTAAGAGACTGTAAATAAACAGTATTTTTAATTTACAAAATATGTAGGAAAAATCTCTCTAGAATTTGTTAGGAATACTTATTCACATCTTTTTTTATAGCCCTCCCGAACTCCCCTTACATACCTTAGTCACACATAGCAAGTAAAGAGCTCTTGAGACACAAACCTCATATTTGGTCCTTCAAAACATGCCCACTTCCCAGAACAGTTCACTTCAAGCAAGGTTACCATAGCACACCAAGCACTTCCCAGCAAACCAAAACAGCAACCCCTCCCTAAAAATGCTGTGGAATCATACTGCACCCACCTGCTCCAAAGCACTACTCTTCTCATTAGAACCACAGCAACAGGAAAGGAGGAATGGAAAAGGGACATATGGCAACTTGCACTAGTCAGACACAAGCAAAAGTTATCAAGGCTCCAAGCCTGCTAAAGAAAGATCACACATGCCATGGGCGACATTAAAATGAATTTGAAAAGTCATCTAGGCTACAACAACCTAAATACATGCCAGATTCTGCCCATCACTACAACTGCAAGATAAGAGAACACGACGTTTTCCCACCAGTCATCAATACACTCATCAGTGCAAACCACTGACACGATCAAAAAGCATTTACAATTGCAAAATCCAAGAATGTGTGTAATCCTTCTATTGAGCTCTCACAAAGACTTTCCTATGAACTGTTTAGAGGCAAAAGATTCATCAGATATGCCACAGAATATAAAAACAAAGCAAGCAGTTCTTTCCATGTGAGAAACAAGTTTGTACATGGAGAAAAAAACAATAGCAATACTATTATTATTGCCACCCAGGCTTCACAGAGAGCACTCTGTCATTGGAACTCACTACTGTACAAGGCAGAGTGATATGCCAAGAACACCAGGAAAGGAAGATAGCAAGGGAATTCTTGAACTTGGGAGGTAGGATAATATTTCAACTTTTTCATATAACCAACTATTTGGCTGAAAAATTCAAAACTAACCTGCTGTAGCTTTCAAAATAATCTGTGAAGACATCACTATTTGTAACATTTGAATCCAAAGTAAGTGAAAAACAAGAGGAAAATGGGGAGGGAGGAAACCAAAAGTAGCCAACAGATGAAAAACACGGCCAGTGTCTCGAAACATGACTGTTGACTTAACAGTCAGTGTACTTTACTCATCCTTTGGCTTCTGCCCAACTGCCTTTACCAGTCTATTAAATCACTGAAGCTATGAGCAGGGCAAAATACATGGAATGCTGCTCTTCTTCCAAAGCGAGACCTCAGTAAGGTTCTTAGCCATGTAACTCTGTGGTCACTCATGGTCAGTAACTTTAAAAGAAATGAATACTCAAGTGAAAAAAGAATAATCACTAAGTAAAACTTTAAAGATTAACCCTGAGTTTCTGTTCTGTAAGTCTTGGCACAAAATATCTGCGGCCAGAGGCTACAAAATCTCTTTAAGCTCATCCCCCCACACACCCTTCTTTTTCGGTAGTTGAAATGGAGTTTTTCTTTTTTTCTTGGCTTACGTGAAATTCACAAGACCCATTCCAGGGATCCTGCAGATCCCTATGACACAGCACATTGCACTGAGGTTTAATTTCTCAACAAACTCTTCCTATAATTCTCATACATCTTCTTGGAAACCCTTGAAGGGAGGAAGTTCGTGTTACACTTCTACCTGTCCAAGTGCCTGCCTTTTTTGTGTCTGTCTTTTACACACTAGGTCCTGCGTCAGCTCTGGCAGTTGGGGAGCAGCAGGGGTGGGTGGCTCCACTCACTGATCCAGAGGGACAGAGAATGGACAGACTACAGGCTGTTCAGTGTGAAACTGCACTCTTACATTTTGGGAAACCTGCTGAAAGGCAGCTGCTTCAGAAATAAGAGAAATACGATACCCAGATGTTCTAAACCCGGTGAACCAACTGGGTGTCCTGGTGAACCAACCAAACCCGGTGTCCTGAGCCAGGACAGGGCTGGGATATTTAGCTCCAGCCTTTTAAATACACCCTAACTCAGGTCAGTACAGAAGATAGAGCACCCTGCTGTCAGAATTGTAGACACATCCTTGAAGGTTTAAGCCCATATATGAAAGCTGATCAGGTTGTTATAGCCAAGCTTACCATTCTGGAGATACTGCTCCAGCTGCAACTGCCTTTCTCTCCTCTGCCATTGGTTTGGCCATTGTCAGGTAAAACTTTGATGAGAAAGCAGGCTCAGCACTCCCAAAAAGCTGCCTCAGCTGCAAAACAGACAAAGGAAAGCTAAACAAAAATGAGGAAGTATCCATAGTTTCCAAAGAGCTTTCAGTGCTCTCTTGTTTTGATAGCAAGACATGATGTCCTGCAAAAGGCACAGGGCACCCACCCAAGAACCTCCCTGATGGACCTCAGGGCCCACAGCAAGGGCAGTGCCTTTATCAGGGCAGCCACCAGAAGACAGACCAAGTGAGCAACCTCTTTTTGTGTGAAGTCCCCATTTTTAGAATCTTACCACTTTTGAGCTCCTTCGCCAAGCCACAAAAGATAGTATTATATTAACGTTATTATCAGCTGGGTCTTATATACAAATATGGTCTAAATTAAGGTTTACAGATGTCTTCTCCTTCCAGTATGCCCATACAGGATTTCTTTGTTCTGTACCCACATAACTATTTTTTATGAGCTGGTAACTTCTGTCCTTGGCTTGTGCTGCTTCAGAGGCTTTTACTCTTTTGTCTGTGAGAGGCGATAAAAGTTCTCGGATCATCTAATACTGACTAGGGAAAAAAAGACACAAAAACCAACCAACCAACCAAGAAAAAAAAAACCCAAACCAAAAAAACCCCCAACCCACCCCCCCTCCAACCCAAAAAATCTTCAATGAACAAAAATTATCCGCAAGTTTGATTCTTCCTCCAGCTATTACAGCTGGCTAATATGGGCATAACATCTCTGTACAAACTCTACATCATCTATAAACAGACCTGGAAGTACTAGAAAACCACAATTACACTACTTTACAATTGACCTAAGATGGCTCCAATAGGTTTGGACAGTATTTGGTCACTTGAAAGTATAAAAATTCTCTACTATAGGCAAACACTCTCAAGAGAAAGATAAGCTATGTTTACTTTCTCAAAATGTACATTACTAAACACAGCAAAATACAGCAAGTTTGCCTGGAAACATTCTTTAACCTAAATCAAAACAATGTGTCATCTGATCAGTAAAATGAGACTCCCTGCAGTATGCTGAGACATTACTACTAATTAAATTTATGCACCAGTATTCAACTCAGCAATTACAGTCATTAAATCATGTGAAAAATGACATTTTCCCCTCTGGCCCTTGCTGCCTAAGTCTTTCACATGACTCCAGCAACTGAAGTATGAAGGAAAAAAAGTTTATTACTGCAAGAATTAGCAATGCCTTTTCTTTTTGTTGGCTAAAACCAGGAGTGAAGCATATTCTCACAACTCCACTTTCCCTACACTGACAACACCCTTGCATTTCCAAAGTCTTGATTTTTAGATATGATGTGTGAATCCCTCAGAGATACACAGCATAATAGAGTTAGATAACAGTACATGCTTTGGTTTAATATAAAGCTAACTGCAATAGTGAGTGTAGAGTGGTTTTCATCTTCAAAGCCCTTCACATACGTGATTTTCCTCCAGGGAAAACTTATCTCTGCTCTACAGACAGGCAAACTGAGGAAATAGAGCAAGAAAATTTGCCAGGAGTCTGACAACCAGGTGGTCCTCTCTCCTCCCTCTGTGTTCAGGCTGTGCCTCACCTACACAAAGTGGTGCCATCTGTTATCATCACTTCACACAAACGGAGACTCTGGCCTACTTAAAAAAATAATTAATTCATCTCAGTGCTGGCTGCTGGGTAAGTTTCTTGAAATGCAATTGTTTGTCCTCAGGATCTGGGCTACAGAGAAGAGAAACTTCTTGCAACCAATTACAATTTTTCACATCCCAAAGAATTAAAGAAAAATGCCAATAAACTTTAAGTGTGTGTTTGTGTATGGTGCTGAACACCCAGATAGGATATTCCAGCCTTGCGGAAAAGGTACTTAGTCTTCATCCAAGACTCCCACCTAAAACAGATAGAGTAGCTTCCCTAAATATGACAATTTTAAGCTCTAAGAGCTATTATCTTCAAAAAGAGGAGCAAAGACACAGGCCATAGTTGGTGCTGTTTCTTTTTCATCTTTCTGCAATGAATATTCCCCTCCTCAGCAGGAGATATCATCAGTTTCAAAGTGTAGTTGACCAAAATTAATTATCTTCTACTTAGTCTAGTCCCATAGGTTTGGCTTTTGGTGTCAGTCCCGCCTATGCTGTCTAGATCAGCTGTTTCACCCAGGGCCATGCTGGAGATGTGCAGATCTCGAAGTCAGACAGAATAACAAAAACAAAAGTGCTACATTGTTAAGCAGCTGCAAAACTGAAAAGCCAAATGCAAACATCACAACATCACAAAGGCAGAAACCAGGAAGGGCCTGGATCTTCAGCAACTGATTTCAAAGAAATGCAGTGACATTTTTAAAACACAAACCATTGTCCAGATGATCTTCATCCCACTCTAGAAGCTTCTGTAACTGAGGCTTGCAAGAGAGCCTTACTGCTCCATAAGTAAAATAAATCCCCAGATCTCTATTAGGGCTGCTCTGGTCAGTGTGCAATTCCCAGAGAACTCTGAGGAGAGAGAATGACTACAGCACAGAGCACTGCCTGGCTGTCTTTGGGTAAATCTAGGCCAAAGCTTAGATCCTTCAAGTGCATGTCCATCTGCCATCGACACGCCAGCTGAAGGTGTTCACAGTCATTTGCAGCGAATGGCTGCACAACTCTCAGTTCAGCAAGTGCAAACAGTCCAACATGTGTGGGTTTCATCCCAAGCAAAAGGGAGACTGGTCCTTCAGCTCTCCTTTCTACTGCTAATATTTAATAAAATATCAAGACTGAAGAGGAAATGAAAACCAGATTTCTAGAGCAATCAAATGCTCCAGCTCCTAAAAGAAATGGCAAAAGGGGAGAACACAGAGCCACCTCTGGATTCTCTTAAAGCCCATACAAAACCCCATATCCCAGAGGAAGGTCGAGGCTGTAAACCCTCATATCAAGACAGGCACCTTCTGTCAATCCACAGCCAAGTGCCTATGCAAGGGGAGAAGGGCTGAAGTTGCACCAGTCTCCTCAGCATTTCTCCCAGCCCTACCTAAGCAACTCATTTTAAGCAAGATCGCTTTTAACGTATCATTATTGGTTGATCACACTTCCCTCTATATGATTTTTCTTGGGTCCTCAGCTTAAGGCTGAGAAACCCCTCAGGAGGTGAGGCACCAAGGCGTAAGTTGCTCACAGTCAATATATCTGCTCCTCCCTATTCAACAGTGTGTCCAAAGCATCATATGCTCCATCACCACACAGTGCCTCTGAGCAGCTGCTCCCTTCAAATTGTCCCTTTTAAGAGAACAGCTGCTCTGGGAGACAGTGAAGAAGAAACCCAGAAGAAACCGACTTTGGGAGTGTCAAACAACAGAAGCACTCAGACTAAAAAGTGATTGGAAGCAGGAAAATGCACAGCAAAAGAAAAGGGGCAGATAAGGCTCGGCATCACAAACAAGAATTATGTGTCCTTTGCATCACAAGTTAGGAGAGGAGCTTGCAGAGGTGGAATAGGAGAGCTTTGAAAATTGCTACCCTGAAAGGGGCGCAATTAGGCACAGCTTATCCAACAGATGTCAGAGACAGACCTTCCAGAGTAGCATACGAGAAATACCCTCAAGTATAACAATGCAGAAATCTGTCCATGAGGGAAGTTTATTTCTAATTTACATCCTTTACATCACAGTATTTTTGCATCTGTGGGACAGATGTGGTCATGGCATGTGATCTGGTCACATGTAGTAAAAACTACTTTATCCTGGAGTCTACAGCTTCTCATACACATGCCTTTTTTCTATATTAACAGAGTACTTCAAGAAAAATAAGCAGAACAGGATATAATAATTATAGACAAGCAGCCTTGCTTGCCTAGAGAAGAATAGAGAAGGCAATTAAGAGACAACAGTGTACCTGTAAACTTCAGGACCAAGTGTGGGAGCTACCAACAACAGGAATGAAGAAATTGAGAATAAAAATCAGCTAACAAGTTTTAAAACACAGCACGAGGCAAACTCTCGGTTACCAGGGATGCAGAGAAGGGAATGATTTTGCTGAAAGTACTAATGATGTTCAAACCTCTTGAGCAAAAAACAGTAGGCCTTTTAAAAATGGAAGCAAATGCATAAGCTGATATATTAATTCAGATAGGTTATCCAAAATGTTCCATTTACCAAAGCAAAATACTACTGTGAGATGTCCCACAGGGAACAGAATTGCAGAGCTGTGACTCCAAGGGCGCACCTCAGCAAACATTGCTTGTCATGGCAGCCTTGCTGTGACTCAACTGCCTTTTAGCTGTGCTACTCCTACTGTTTGTGCAGTCACACAGAGTTGGGAGAGATGGATTGATGCCCACCCAGATTTACTGGCTTAAAAACTACTTCAGAGTGGTCCTGTCACTGCAACTGAGAGCACAGCAAGGAAGTTGCCAAGAGAGGCACCTACCTAACCCACCAGCAGAAGTGTTCACCAAAAAGGGCCCTAAAATAGGGCTGTTGAGGTAAAACTAGGCTGCTCAGAAAGGATAACAGTGTGCACCCAGACTTATGGAAAAGCTAGAAGAGATTTTGCTTGGAGCCAAGGACTGGCAAAAGCCAGCCAGAGGGCGAAGAGAAGACTAGCAAAGAGAAGGCTGACAGACACTCTGCTTTCACAGAAAAGCTCAGCATCACATGCTCCGCTTTACTTTCCTAAGAAATCCAGAGGAAGGAT
>VYZQ01039564.1:1777-26244 GCA_013400655.1 Mystacornis crossleyi
AAAAAAAAAAAAAATTGTTGCTCCAGCATCAATTATGTCAATTTTTAGCTTGTATTTGGCACTAATACTATTTGCATTCATCGAGTACAGCTGATACTGCTGCTGGAAGGGATGTAATTTTTCCCACTGTGGACAAGGCCCTTTTGTGCAGTGTCAGCCTCATGCTTTTAGAGGATGCATGAACCCCTGGGTAGAGCCAGCTCTCTGGTTTCTCTCTCCAGTGGTAAGGTGAGGTGCCAGCTCCAATGTTGCTTGTTGGAGATCATAGCCACAGAACTTCTGCCACAGGCTGGAGCTCCCAGTTGGGGCACGCCAGTCTTCGGCACTTGCCATAGTTGCAGGAATATGCTATGGCTCATCTACATGTCAGTGAAATTTGGAATAGCAGTGGGCCACCCTGGTGATTTGTACAGTGTAAGGGTCTGTCTGTCTGTCCGTGCAAGGTAACCTGCAGGATGGTGCCTGTTTTCCTGCAGCTGAAGAAATGGGCTGTTCTGTTGTGGTATCCCTTCTGTCACCACAGGAGTGGTACCTATCTGCATTGTGCAGATAGGTGGGTGGATGACATAGCATGTGTCACTTCAGCGTACTTTCCCCTCTGAAATTTATCTCCTCTATTATTTATGGTGCTCTCTCAGAAGAAATGGCCTGGGTTTAGTCAACAGCAAACCTGCCAAAATCTCAAATCTTTGGAATTGGTATGTTTGGGATTGTCATGCTGAAACCTTCATCTGAGCATCATTTTCTTAAATTTGGCTTTTACAGAATAACAGTTGTCATAAGAAGATTAAAAATAAAGTCTACTTGCTGCTAACACTTGGTGGGTGAAATTTTCATCTCTTATACTCCAGATGCTCTGCAGTTTCTCTGCTGGTTGCAGAGTCTCTAGAATTGTACTGTGCAGTACTAAACAGACTGCTTTTTCTCCTAACCTAGGGATTCTTAAACTGTGGTGTACCTACCATAGCAAAAGTAGTACATTAATTCTGCCACCGGTGGCATGTGACTGCCGTTTGGGAAACCTTCTTAGTCCTGCTTTTCCTTGGGTTAAAAGCTTGGTTACAAGATGCTGGCAAAAGTTCTGTTAGCTTTTTGTCCTGATTTATGGCAGGAAGAAAGAAAAAGTGTATTAAATTGGTATTCCCATTGCTGCCTGATGGTGTTAGATTTTTTGCATCCTCTGGGTAACTCTTGGAATCTCAGCAACACTACATGATTATTTTACTCCTTATGCTGCCAAGTAGAATTATATAGCCTAATTTATTTAGATTTGGCATGTGGTCACTGAAACTCATGCCATGCTAGGTGAATGAACGGTTTGCTTGTTTATATTGCCTTCACTACCCCCTCCCTTTTTAACAGGCCCTCACAGGTCTTACTGTAGTTCTACTTGAAGGTTTCTGAATTTGGTTGAATCTGGCAATAAAAATAGAAATAAAGAACTGTGAACCTCATTAAACTTGTTATCAAAGAAGGTATTTTCATGCTATCAGAGTAGAAATCTCACTTCTCATGGCTCCAGCCAGTCCTACAATCACATTTACTGCTCTTCTATAAATTTTTTCTGACAGTTTATTGTTAGCTCTCTGTGGCTGAAGTACTCAGGACAGATGTGAACACACTCCCTTCATCTTTGAAGAATTACAAAGTCACCTAATTGGCTTCCTGATCACACCGTATCTTTCTTCATAGCCCTCTATCATAATTCAAACTCTTCCAGTCTACTTATTATTCCTTTCCAGATGTCTTTTAACAGTCGAATCTTTGCTGGATCAGTTTTCCCCTGATGAATTATTATTTATTTTCTCAGAGGCATCTAAGAAATAAAATGACTGATGGATTATTTTTTCCCCTCCCATTACCTTTCTTCAATATTCTCCCACATTCATTTGCAAGTAGAGCTACTTAGAAAGTGTTCATTAAAATGTCATTGAATTGAAAGTCAAGGCAGAGTGTTAATCAAAAATGCTTTTCAGTTTCAAGTTGCTCATTTCTTGTGAATAAACCTTTAAAAACAAAAACAATCTCTTTCTTTTCTACTGCTGATACTTTCTTTCCCTGTGCATTTTGCTGTCTTGATCATTGGATTATTTGTGGTAACTGCGTTTGACACAATCTACTGGCTTAGGGCTTTAGAGAAGCACAGTATCAAAACACTCAACTAACTTCAGAATAAAACTATATGGCTCAATCAACCACAGGTATGAAGAAAGAGTAGACCTCTTCAAAAATCTTAAAGTGCTGAAGAGCTCAACAGTTTATCTTGCCTTGCAGCCGCATGCCAGCACGTTGAGCTCACGTTGGGTGACTGACGGCAGTGATGACTGTCAAGGGGCTGTGCCTCTGCGGAGCTCAAAGTAGCCCTGTTGCTGCCCAGGGCTGGGGCCACAGGGAGCTGTAAGATAGCGGGTAGATGTTTGAGCACTGTGAGGATGCAGCCTGGAAGATGGGGGGATGATGGTATGATGCTGTGTTGCTGGGGAAGGCCATAACACGTTCTGGAGTAATCAAATTTCCTAGATTGGAAGGCTTCATAGGCTGCCCAGAGTGCACTGGGGACACAGATGACTCTTTGCCTAGATAGAGCTGAGACAGCAGTGCTGTTAGTGAGTAGCATTTCAGTATGAAAATATAATGTCAGTGTAAATGCTTCCAGAAATACTTCTGACCTATGACCAGCTGGGATCACGTATCTTAAAGCAACAAACCTAGGGTCTGTCTGTGGCTGCAAACTCTTGACAGTGCTTTCCTCTGCTCTCCAGTGAATTTCAGGTTTCGTTTTAACTTCGGCTATTCCTCCGTGTTTGGATGGTGCTGCAGTTGTTTGGGCTGAAGGTTAAATAGGTCTGTTGTGTCTTCACACTGGCAGAATTTGAGACTGTTGCTGGCTAATTGACCTGGTGGTTTGACACTGATGTTAGAAAGTAGCGTAGAGGGAATTGAGCTTTGTAGGTCTCTACAGGGGAAGGAACAAGTGATGTGGAAGCAGCTTTCCACTGCTGCCTTTCTCCACTGGCCCTAGTTTATGCAGGAAGGACCCAGACTATTCCTAGTATTTTTGTGGGCCCTTTTGAGATACCCACTCTGGTGAGAGACAAATGCTTCATGCCTGATGGTATCAAAAAGGAGGTCTGTGAGGTTGAGTATATATCAGCCCATACCTCCTCTGAAAACAGATAATTTGAAGTGTGGGAAGATCCATGTCCTTTCTTTAGGATGTTCTTTTGTTCGATGTCCCTGGTCTGTAGCATTAGGGTTATTGAAGTGAGCCAATAGTTGGCTTTGTTGCTTATCTTTTTCAGGAATAGAAGATTGGGCACTAACTAATGGTTGCTCTGGACAGTATATCCACAATGAGTTTCTTCAGCAATGGTAGGACTGTTATATTTTCAAGGAGGAAGAAGACTTCCAAATATTTTGTTAATGATTTCAGACTGGAAGGAGTATGGTTGAATTCACAGGTCTCAGAGAAAAAAAGACCCCCTGTTTTAAGATTAAGTGATGTCTAAATGTGCTTGGCTTGAGCTGTGTAAGCTTGTTGTTGGTGGATTTGGGTGAGGCGCAGTTTTGTTTCCTGAGAGGGCGTTCCAAGCGTGCACAAGGTTTTTAGGAAAGTGGAGTATTTCCTTGCTGTGCAGTATGTCTGTATGGATGTCATAGGCCTTGAGCATGGAAAGCCTTAGCATAGGCTTTGATGCGTTAGTTATTTCAGCATTTATTTGCAATTCTCCATTTGAGAGTTTCTGTCCTATGTGAATGGTGAGAATCTGATAGTATCAGGGTGATTTTGGGGTATGTTACTGGAGCAGTGTTTGTCAGGAGTTGACTGTGGTTTTGATTGTTGCTGATGTGTGGGTTCCTGAGCCCTCGGGCCCTTGCCCTGCTGCTGTTGATGAGCTCTGCAAGATTTTGGAGTTTCTCAGTCCTTAGTCTGCTAAGGATTTCTATGGTTCCTGGGAAGCTGGCCATACTTTCACTTGCCTGAATGAGGCTCTTTCCATAACTGCAGTAGTGTTGTGATATCCATAATGTTCAACTTCTCTGTCAAGTGTTAGGTCAAAAATGTGATCAACTTTGCAGGCTGGACCAGGCGTGATCTGTGAAGGTGCCAAGAGGACTGTGAGGAAACTGGCTTTTCTTAAAAAACACAAAGTGATAAGGTTTGGGGATTTTATCATGTTCAACCTTGTCAGAGGATCTGCTGAAGTTCTCAAGATTCATAATTCTAGGGCATTTTGCTACCTTCCATTGTAAGATATTAATGCTAACCTTCCTCAAGCTGTTTGTTTATTGTAGTCTTTGAGTGAATATATGTTAGCTTTGGCTTTTCAGGTTAATGAAATTGAATAAAGGTGCTTTAATATAAGCACCTTAGATTTCACATTTCTGAACAGGTGATCAAAGTGCTTCTTGGTGTCTGCTTGTCTTGGATGCTGCATTGTGAGGAGCAGGGAAAAAAGGCGTGGGATTTATAACTCGTCTAGAGAGCTTTGGGTGATGCAATGTATATCACGTATTTCACTCTCGGGATTGTGTATTGCCTGTTGGCACTTAGAGGTAGGTCTTAGATTGCGCAGTTCATTCACTTAATTTCATAATGCTTTGTGCTCTTTGCTTCCTGTTTGTGGTGGAGCGTATTTCTCCTGCTACTTGCAGCTACAAGAAAGTATCTGATTTGTCTGGTTCTTTCCCTCTAACTCCTTGAAAAACCCGGTCCAGTTTATACCATGGCAGATGAAGTGTGTCATTTGGACATTCATTCCTGGGTCCCACAGGAGAGGCACATGATTTGTCTTGGAGGCACAAGCTGCTGCATCCTGGGAATGGTTAGACCTGGATATGCCTCCTCTGGGAGCCAGGGTGATTGTGGACAGGAAGGATGAGGGCAGGGTAATGTTAAGATTAAGGCACATTCCATCAGAAGATGGTGTTGGTGGTTTCAGGCAGTCTTTTTTTTTTTTTTTTTTTTAATAACCTGTCCTTGCTGTCATGAATTAGAGGAAGGGAGAAGAGAAATCTGTCCACTTCCTGAGCTGTAAAGAGGCCACTTGACTAATGGTGTGGCAGTAAGTGGAGGCCAGGGCTGGGTGGATCTCAGTACTCCTCCCTCATGAAACAGCAGAAGAGTTTGGTCATCTGAATTGTGGTGATGATCCTGGGGCTGACAGGAGGATTACTACAGCACTGTTCTTGCTTTCTAGAAAGCTTACATCATTCTTCTTTACAAATTTCAAAGATGGTTGAAGTGTTTCTTCTTACATGGTACGAGCCGTTCCAAACCTGCTAGACCTGGTCCCCTCTGCTGCTGTGTCCCTGGTGGAGTCTGCTGCTGGAAACAAGCCGGGATGGTGGAAAATGTCATTACTGCAGAACTGTGCAGAAGGCTTTAAGCATTGAGATAATGAATTTTCTAAACAGGAGGAATAATTGAAACTGCTGTAGTTCCACTTTGTTTACTCCAGCAAGATTTTGTCAGTGGGTTCTTAGTTATTTGTTGATTTCTGCATAATAGACTGAAAAAAGGAGCAAAATGAACACAATATCCATAAAGGTTAGGTTTTTTGAGTGGTTTTGGTTTTTGGGGTGGTTGTTTTGTTTTTGTTTGTTTGTTTGTTTTTGTTGGTTTTGGTTTTTTGTTGTTTTTTGTTTTTTTTTTTTTTCCTGAGCTGCCAGTACTCTTGAAGTTACACTGTCTCATAAAGAAATCTTTGAAGATGGCCATAACTGGAAACAGCTGGATAAAATTTGGGTGTTTTTAAAGGACCTATAAAGAACTACTATGGAAAATAAGCACTGGTAACTTCATTTTTTATTATTAGGTGGCTTGATCATAGATACCTTTGTAAAACTGAAGTGCATTCAATATGCAGAATATCTGAGAATCCTGAAATAGAAAGGTCTGAAATTCTGTGGGCATTTCTGTACAGGATGCAGAGCTTTTAATATATCCCTTCTGTCAGCAGTACAAAGAGGAATCAAAAGAAGCAAATGCAAAACACCTGAGTGATAGTCCCTTGTATATGCTGCTAGTAGTAAAGGGAAGAGAAAACTGGAAGTCTCTCTACTTCATCCAATGTGAATTGAGCACATGGTCACGGCTTTTGTCAAGGCAGTATTTGCCATGTCTAGTTCCAGTAAAAAGTTACTTTTATGAGTAGGGGTCTAGATTGAGGGAGCTGGGCTTATTTGCTTGGATGAAAAGTGGACAGTCCAGTAGCTGTTACAGCTGTTACAGCTACTGGAGAATGATTATGAAAATAATAGGACCAAACTCTACTTAGTAGTGCCAGATGACACCAAGGGACAGTGACAACCAATTGTGTCTTTGGAGATTCAGGTCGGATGTTGGGAAAATCTTGTTACAAAGAGAGTAGTGCAGCACACCAGCAGGTCATCCAGAGGAGCAAGTATCTGCCCTCTGAGCTTCTCAGGACTCATCAAGGCAAAGCCATGCTGACCCAGTCTGCTTTTGATGATAGTTTTCTTTTGAGTCAGAAGCTGGACTAGGTAAGAAACCCCCTGAGGTTTCTTACAATCCAAGTTTCTAAGGAGAATTCTGCCCCCTGCTTCTCAGGTGAAGAAGTTTTTAGACAACTTTTGGACTGAGCTGACCAGCTACTGTGGGATGCGTGGTGGTAAACTTACTTTCATGTCCTCAATACAGCTTTTGTAGTTCATACAGTAATGTTTCAGTACTATACTGAGATTAGTATTGTTAACCTAAGTATTTATGACCTGAGGACGAGCAGAATATTTTTGTCAACAGGTTTCTTTTGTTCTCACCTGTCCCTGAAGGAAGGGACAGAACTCTTTGATGGTTAATATAATCCTGCCCAAACAGGCAAACCTCTCCTTGTGGGTCTGCTGAAGATAGCTTTGGGGAATGAAGTGGCATTGCTGTTGCCAGAAGGGTAGGTGGTCTGCAGTGAAATTTAGCTTAAAATCTTAAATTCATAAGACTATGCGCCCCACCACAAAAGGTCTGTGTAATCTTCATCTTGTACTTTTTCTTTGCAGTCCCCTTTGCTCAGTAGTACTACCTTTAAGTAAGCCGAAGGTAGCAGACAGAATATCTTCTAATCTTATTTTGGCTCCACTAATATGTATTAGTTGTCGTGTTTTATCCTTATTAGAGCTGATATGAGGGGGAGCAGCCAAATGAATAGTTTTGTCAATTTATAACACTTTTTTTTTGAGAGAGAGAGGAAGAGGAGAGTCGGAGAAACTAGTTGCTTAGGTGAAGTAGCTGTGTTAGAAAACTGGATGCTATCCCCTTACAGACATTTCCCTACAAATAAACTCTCCGTTCCTTCTTTGGATCTCTGGTGAATGAAGTCCTGTATGCATTTTGATTTTTGAGGCATTCTTTCTATAATTTACTTCATTTTTCTAGTGGTGGGATTAAATATTGACATGTGCTACTTGAAACATGCTGTTTTCAGAGGTCATGCTTTTGGATGCCATTTTATCCCACACAGTGCTTCTGCTAGAGGACCTTGTTTCTTGCCCTGCATTACTCAGACTTGTTTGCTTGTTTTTTTTCTGTGTGAAAACAATTCTTGTTTCTCTTTGTGTTTACAGCTACTTATTTCTTGGTTTCTGTTACATGACATTTGGGAAAAATGAAGGTTCATGTTCATGTATATAGTATTATGTGGCAGAGTAATTAGGCAAAGATCCACATGTAATGTTTAAAAGCATTATACAACAAAGTGTTCCTGACACTTCACAGTAATCAGAAAACAAGCTGAAACAAAGCCACCTCTTTTGAGGTGCAAATGGAAATTTGGTGCAGAACTCATGACTGAATGCATCTAAGTCTGATGTTTAAAGAAAAGCTTGCCTAAGTGAACACAAACTCATCGACTTCACAAAACAGAGCTGCCTGTTAACCAAAAGACTAGTTGCTTGCCAACAGTTCACTTGGCATAGCTTTCTCCTACCTGTCATCCTTACTTCACAGAAAGAAATAAAACCCTGTACTTACATACTCCAGGCCCTCTCTTCTTGCCAAAGTAATGCTTTTTAAATTATATAGAGTCCTCTCCTCTTACATGTGTGGGTTATTAATTGCTGTAGAAGGGTGAGGGATTGAATGCTGCTCTTACTGATTTTAAAAAACAAAAATTATCCAATTGGCTTTCATTTGCTGTGAAGTTTCCTGGAGCCTATTTTCTCTGCTTACAGTGGAGATTGCTTGCTGATTTTGCTGCACACCCCTGAGCATCTACCCTACAGACTCAGGCTGTTAAAAGGCAGCTTGTAGGGAAATGGGAGGCAGCATCACCTGTTAAATAGGGATGGGTTGTTTTACATCTGTATTGCAGTAGTGTGCAAAAACAGGGTAGGGTAATTTTAATGAATTAGAAAGAGTGAGTTGAATTATTTTTGTGCTAATTGAAGATGGGAAAATTCAAAATGTAGCTTAGTTTCAGTGGCATTTTTTCCCTTTGGGTTTATAATGGAGTAATAAAATAGAGCTTTTGATTTGAAGGATAATTAGAGAGTTCTCCTTACATCACTCATTTGAAGATGTATTATTTGGAGCCATTGCTTGAATTACATGCAGGATGTCTAATATATTTGAGGCTGAAAACTGAATCTTCATAGATTTTAAAAATACAAGGTTTATATGCAGAAAACTTACTTGGAATACATCTTTCGTATAGTTTTATGAAGTCGTATTTTTGTCATTTAGGAACTTCTTGGAGGACAAACCTTGCTCCTCCGTCTTCCCAACAGGTTGGAAATCTCCAAGATAAGGGGCGAAAGTTTAGTATATGCAACCTCCACTATGCTCCTTGAAACACAAGAGGGTTTTCCTATGCCCACGTGACTTTGTGGCTGAGGTTAGTAGGTTTTATGAAAAGGTGATTTTTCAAATGGTTTCCTGCTGTTGTGGGTTTGAATAGGAACTACTCCAAATCTGAGGCCAGAACAATGGGTATGGAGGAAATTAGTCATGGAGGGGTCTGAGGAGGAAGGAGCATGTTTTTATCAGCGATGAAAGAACTTCCCAGTACAGGGGGGTCTCACTAAAGATGATTTATGCATCAGTGGGTAATGCTGGATTACACCTTCACATTGTTTCCAATTGAGTATTAAAGACTTAAAGGTACAACACTCTCTTCTTAATTTGACACATTTAGGAAGTATTCTTCCTAACCACATGTATTTGAAATACATTTCTATGAAGGCTTAAGCATTTGGTGTTTATTTCAGCCGAAATCAAAGGCTCAGGAGGCTTTCATCAAGTGAGTCCCTGGCCGTGGTAGATATTGTACAAACTAGGGAGACATGAAGTCAGTTAGCAGAGAGTGATTTATCTTGAATTTATAACCTATGTGGCTGGCTTAAATAGTGCTTGTACTTTCACCCTGTGATTCCTTGTGGTTCATAAAACATATTCTGGATAGGGTTCAGCAGCTGATGATAAAGGGTTTCTGTTTTGTATGTAACCCTTTTACATTCTGCTAGAAGATTTGGGAAGATCTATTCTGATAGGAATATTTCCGAGGAAATGGTTGCATTTTTGGATGGACACAGGTATCTAAATATATATAACCTAAAATTGCACTAGACAATTTTATATCTGTGACATCTGTGTGGGGCTGGCAAATGTAAGACATAACAGTAACGCAGTCCTTCCAGCAATGGCTACCGAAGGCCGACAAATTCCCTGGGGCATCTAGAAGAAACTAGATATCTGGGTCTGGATGATTAAAATTTAAATTTTAATGTTTTAATACTTCTGTGATTTGGTATTTCAGATGAGCAAAGTGAAAATGGCTTTTTTTTCAGCTGTCATGAACAAAAGCAGAATCGCTTTCCTGAAAACCTTTTGCATACGTCAGTGTTCTAAGAGTAAGGCAATGTAGGTGGTTTGGCAATTTATTTTACTGAGTTTATTATTTTGCCAGTTTATAGTATCTGCCTTATAGAGTCAGCAAGATAATGGTTATTTTACCAACCTTTCCTCTCCCCAGAAATTTCACCCTCCAAAAGGAAAAAGAAATTCAAGAGGAGAATCCCAGTTCAACTCTTCTTAGGTTAATTTGGTGTCAATCAGTTGTTCAGAGGAGGAAAGCGTGAGTGAGTGCAAAGATTGCTGTTCAGTCAGGAAAAAAACCCTGGAACATGTTCAGCATAGCTTAGAGAACAAGCTTATGTAGCTTATATAGCAACATAGCTGGAACATGCTTATGGCAAGCTGAGGATTTACACCAAAGCTGTAACTGTACATTGTCAAAATACAGGTGTCCTTTAGCTCTATGCTAATTTCTTTAGTTATTTGAACTGAATTTGAAAATCAGAAGTGCTATCCAGTGTATGTAACTAAAATATCTAAATATTTATATTCGTAATAAGGCTTCTTCTGTAGTAAGATTTCATCTTCTACGTGTTTAATGAAGGACATGTTAGAAGAATGCTAAGGGTGACCATCTCAGGTAACCAATACAGAAGCACAGATGCTTTTAGGATATGATGAAATCTCTTAGAATAGCTACTTTGGGATAGGATGAATCATAGCCCACAAATGCCTATTTCTCTTCAGCGACTATAAAGAGAGAGGGGGAGTAGAGTGACTCAGTGAAATGTGGTTGTTTATATTTGGTCAAATATATTTCAAGCTAAATGCATAAGGCTACAATCCAGAGGCAGCTCAGCTCTCCATGGCACCTGGTGTATGTGTCTCAAACATTCAGCTACAAAAGCCTGGTTGGAGTGAACTGCAGTTCTCCTCTGGCTGATGCCTTCCTCATCCTTCCCAACTGGAACCACCCTCTAGAGGAATGGTGCACATGTACTTAGTTTTCATCCCGATGGTGAATTGGTGTCATCCTAAAATAAAGTCAGGATGCAGGCTGGATGTATGCCTGAACCCATGTGTATGGATCTCACAATTTAGACATGGCTTAAACTCCTTGTGCAAGCAGCGGATGGAGAGGGAGCGTTTGGAATGCCTCCAGGAGCCACCTTAATTTTGGTAAGATTGATTCCTAACATGTAACTTAAATATATGCTTGCTTCTGCGGAGTGTTTTCATTTTATATTTCTCTCGGCATATATGATGAAAATAGAATAGTCTGTTTTCCTTTCTGTGCACAGTCAATCTCCAGTTTTCCTGGGTTAGGGAGATGTTGGGATGTCTGGGTGGTAGGAAGTTAAAACAGTTGAAAAGCCAGACTTAAAGTTCTTGTGATAAGCTTGTAAAATGAAAATGAGACCTGTCCTTTCAGAACCTGGTCCCAGTTAGTAACTTGGAATTCTGTTATTACTCTTCAGATTTTTAACTTATTAAAGATTTCCACCATCACTTCAGCCCCAATATAGAGATTGAGGTATTTTGCAAAAGCTGGCATCACTGGTATTATGCATGAGTGCCTAGTTTTAAAATCTTGGCAGCTGCCTTGACTTTTCTTTATGCTGTCATTCAGACCATAGCTACCAAAGCTGAATTTTGCTCGTAGTAACAGTTGTGGGAAGTTACTAAGGGAAGAGTGTATTACTGACACAGGAAATAGTTTTGCAGTTCTTTTTGTCATTGCCAAACTTATCAAAATGTCACTGTTGCCATAGGTCATCTAGCACAGCTTAAAATCATCTACTGCTGCACTGAATGCCACATAAATTGCTTGGTGACTTCAGTGCAAGTGTTACATATGTTCCACCCTTCCTGCAAAACTCCCTTTAAATTGACAAGTTTTGTTGTTTCTGGAATTAGACCTAATTGCTGTGATTCAAAAGTAAGGAAAGAAAAACAACTGTGTGGGTTCTTAATTTTTCAGTTCTCCTCCTCTTTATTGCTTCCAAAATAGTCTACTTTTCTCCAAAAGTTATATCAAGACGATTCAGAAAATTGTGTGTAATAGTCACTGTTAGAAGCATTTTCCCCTTGATTCATTAATTACAGGAGCATGTCAAGCAGAGCAGATGGCATTTTCTGAGTTGGGAATTTACCTTTGTTATTCTTTGTTGAGTTTGATATCTGAATTTCTCAGCTTCTCTAAGATGATATTGTTTTGCAATTAAATATATATATGGTTGTATAAATCAGACTAAAGTTTGAAATTCTGGCCTTTTTCTTTGTAACTGATGTGAAAAATGAATGGGTGCATGGGCACATTTCCACTTGAGAACTACTTACTCCTCAATGTACAGAGCAATTATTTTAAAAAATCTCTTTTTTTGCAGTCCATGAAGTCATGCCTTACTGTGGTACTACTCAGGTGCCATTTTTGAGGAAGAGCATATATTTTCTCTTGAACTTTTTGATGGGTCTTAGCTAAAGGGGTCACAAATGGGATGGGATGTATTTTCAGCACACCCAGTTGAGTTGAGGGTCTTCTAATCCTTTGTCATGGGAGAATCTCTAGCATCATAACCCACAGGAGGATCTGGGTGGGTGCGTGGCTACTAGTTTTGTGTTTGTGATTCCGGAGTCCTAGGAATGCCGTCTGGCAGCAGCCCAGTCCCGTCTGACTGCCGTGAAAGCTCTGCGGTGGTTGAAGACCAGTGTGTGCACTGTGGAGCAGTGGCGCCTGAAATCGGGTTGTGCAGGCAGTGCTGAGCCTGCACCTTTTCAGGGGTTGTGCTACTGACTCGTCTTGGGTTTGGGGAAGGGTTGAGGTAACTTGCAAGTTTCCTCCCTCTTTTGGAGCAAACTAATGGACCACAGAAGCTCTGCGGGTGTTGCTCTATGAATGTGCATGTGGTCTGTGGGGAGGGGGCTGGCTCCTGGTGACTGGTGCTGCCTGTGCTGCTTACTCTGCCTTGTCTGGCAGGGGCACCATCTTCTCCTGTGTTGTAACCTGCCCTTCTAGACCAGCCGGACTCTGCCTCTTGCATCTCTTCCTCCTTTCCCTCTCATCACTCTCTCCCTCTCCTGCCCAGCCTCATGCCATGTTTTGGCCCACCTGACCCTTCTGACAGCCCCTCTGCAGTGCACTCTTAAGGGCTTGTCCCTCGCACGTCCGTGGGGCACCAGCCCAAGGGTCATGAGAGCAACAGGCGAGGTTGTCTTCCTGCTGTCAGCTCCAATGTCTGGTCTCTGGCAGATGGGAGCAGCAGTTACAAGGGAAATCCTGCTAATCTCCTGTAACCTGAGCCCATTACACGCTCAGTGGCACTGTGGGGCTGGTGCCTTTCCAGCCGCATACGGACTGATGGCTGAAGGAATCGGACGCTCACTGCAGAACATTTTCTGCGATGTGCACTGTAGGGATCAGAAACAAAAATTAAAAAGATGCTGTGAGTCAGCTGGATATTAGCAGGTTTTACAGCTTTGTCAAATAGGAAAATATTTTCATATGCATAGCAAAAAAACATAGCCTCTATATATTAAAATAAACATTCAAAAACATTATCAAAAGAGCAAGGGATCAACACTTTGCCAAATTTCAAGGCTGTCCCAACACAGGCAGAGAAGCCAGAGTTCCCCAGTGAGTTATAAGGATGGCAGAGCAACATGTTTTTGTCTAGGCTGTCTCAGAACTAGGCAAACTGTGTTTTGGCAGAAAAGTCAATAAATCTTGCAGCAGATGTCCAGCATGGAAAATTTTTAACAAGGGCAGCTCAAGTTTGGCAAAGTCAAAGGAATGTGGAAAATCCTGGCGAGATGCACCAAGCCATCTTAATAATGGGTGGAGTTACCACCCCTGTCCCCAGGGTCTCTCGAACTCACCAGAATCAACTATTTGGGTTTTTTGAGGAGGGTCGTTTTGAGTTTTTTTTTATATAGGGCAGAATAGAGAAGAATGGAGGGGATGATTGAACAGAAAGGGTTGGCTGGCAGGAGCCTTCTTGGCAGGAATGCATTGCAGCCATGCCTGGAAGGGGAGGGTTTTCACAAATTGTGTGGGAGATGGTGGAACCCAAAGAAGAGTTGCTGCTTGCTGGATAGAGGAATAATGGATTTTTGGGAAGCTGTGTTTATAATATGCAAAATAGTCCACAGGAAACAATGGGGCCTTGGGACAGAGCTGCCAGTGAATGAGATCTTTGTTTTCCCCTTGTCTATTCATACTTCTAAATTTTAGTGGCATTTTAAACACATTTTACACATTTTTTGTGTAATGTCTTGAACAGCCTAAACTGCTGCCGAAAGTACTGTTGCGCTGCAATCTTTATCCCTTTTTGGATAAAGATTGACTTTCAGCTTAAGCTCCTTTTTGTATTTTTCTTAATTGCAGCTCTTGTTTAATAATCCTTGGCTGCTTTGTTCTCATGTTTTGAAACTTTAGAAAAATTTATAGGAAAACTGGTTGACAGCAGACCTTGTGTGCCAAGCGTGTCGAGCTGCCCATAGCCTGTATTGAAAATGGCAACTGGTATTGTAGTGCTTATGCCAGAACCTTGATACAAATGAACATCAGTTGCAAGCTAATTGCATGAACTTCTGTTTAGATGCTGCTGATAGGATTTGTCTGCCATGGATATGAATTAAAACACCATTGTGTTTTCAGTGAGAAGCATCCCATACCTGCAGTCCCTAACAACCAGTCTGAAATAATCGAAAAGATGTTGTGGTTGTATTGCTGTTAAATGCAGACACTGCACATAAGAATTCGCAGTATTAAAATGAGAATATTACTGCCTGAAACAGAGTGTATTTTGGCTGCAAGTTAAAATAAAAGCTAGATGGTTTGATTTACTATGGTGCATGGCTCACCTTTGCAAACAGACGGCATCACTGCAGTTTTGCAGTTTCAGAAATGTTGTTTGTGCGTGCGTTTACGATTAGCAAAAGCTTTGAAAATCCTCGTGCAAGAAATGGTGTAGCTGCTGTTGCAGTGGAGGGAAAGGGATTTGTTTGCTTTTGCTGCGTATGTTATTTCATGGAGCTATCGCTTTGCCTCATCAGTAAAACTCCTTCCCTGTGTGAGGGAAATTCCTGGTTCATTGGTATGGATGCATTGTTTTTACACATTAGAAGTGCTGTGTTGCTGTGTCAATCATCCCGTTAGGATCAGTTTAAGAGCAGTAGGGCTGACGAAGCTGGGTGTGATTGGCTGCCATATGCTGGGAGGGCTCTGTGAGAAGGAAGGGCTGCAGTCTTTCAGCAACAGAGTTTAGGCTGTGTCTTTGCTTCATCATCTGAGGAAAAATCCCCAGATAAGTCACAAGGCTTTCTGAGAAAAAAACCCGAAACGTTACAGGCTGCTCATCGTTTCGTGTGAGAATTAGTTACCATGATGCGATGGGA
Organism: Mystacornis crossleyi; assembly: GCA_013400655.1. NCBI lineage: Eukaryota > Metazoa > Chordata > Aves > Passeriformes > Timaliidae > Mystacornis > Mystacornis crossleyi. Next base: position 16,983 of record VYZQ01039564.1, read on the forward strand.
AAGATATGGCTGTTTGTTTATATCAGATGTTCCTGTTCACGTTGGGAATGTGTCGAATAGACAGGGCTAAACAAGGTAGGAGGATCGTTGTCTTTAATCGAATGTTTCAAGAGTTTGCTGCAGTATACTGCATACTGTGTGTGTTGCTTGGAGGAGTCGGGGAAACACTGTTTCTCCTGTGAATAGATTCTGTTTTGGTGAAATAGGTGGATTTTATGGTAACTTGTTTTCAAAGGGTATTAATTTCCAGTGTAAATAGCTCTCTCCTCAGAAATAGAACATGAGTATATGCATATTAAAACAAGTAAAAAAAGAAATAGGTCAGTATGTTTCAGAAGTGCTGCTACCCTAATTGGATTTTTAGCTGGGTTGTTGTCTGGAAGTGCAGCCTAGCTTTAAGAAGGAGAAGGAGTCAGCCTGGAAATCTGTGAAGTTTATAGCAGCTATGTTTGAAGATTAGGTGAATTAGACTGGCTGATCTAAATAATTCCCTATCGGAAGCTTTAACTAAAGCCAAGACTGCCTGTTTTAGATTTGTAGGAGTATACAAGATTACAGTATTTTACCCTGTTATAAAAGTATGTGTGTTTCTGACTGCGCTGTGATTTCTTGTGCTCTTCAAGGAAAGCTGGGGGAATTTTTCATATTGTAGTTTAGCTTATTGTAGTTTATTGTAGAAAGCCTCCCTTTCCAGGTCTTTGTCTCGGCAGCCAAACCGAACCTGTACATGAAAACAAGGAAAACAAGGTTAATAATACGTGCTGCAATTATCTGATCTTTATACATTTTTAATGAGAGAACACACAGCTAGCAGAATAATTTAATGAGCAGGCTGGCTTTTAGAGCAATGATTTCACTGTGCTAAGGCACATCAACTTTCTTCCAGAGGAGGAGCCCCAGGAAGGAATGGAGAATATTTATGTTACATGCTCTAGAGAGAAGGAAGAGATATTTAGGCAGAAGTCTGTAAACCTCTGGAAGACTAGAGTAGGTTTTAGTTGTTATTATTATTTGTTAGATAGGAAGCAAACTTTGCCATCGTGTTGCAGGAGGGCTCTGAGAACATTTCCTCAGCCTGTGATACGCTGAAGTCTCTTCAACCTTCTCAGACTGCCATATGCATTGATGGTGCTCAGTACTTTTCAAAATGTCACCCAGTTAGTGACCTGAATTAACATGCTGTCTTCAGTTGTGTTATAGCAGCATCATTTATATGTACAGTATATTATATAGTTGGGTTTGTAAAATTTTTTCCCCTAAGATTAACATTTTTTGAGACAGCAAGAAAATGTTGTCTTCTTATTTATCGTGTAATAGCCGTGTACACTGCATATAGATACTTATGTTCAGATAGGATGTTGATAGAAAAAATAAGTGTATGTTCTGAGGAAGACTAAAGATCAATTTCTTAAAGAGAAATTGGGTAGAAGAACCTTTTGCTGCCTAAAAAAAAAACTTTCAGTGATTTAATTTTGGGGGAAAGTTTCAAGATTTCCTTTATCCTAGGAGTGAGTTACACAAGTTTTAACAGTACTGCAGCAAGTAGGCCCTCCTAGACCAACTGTCCATCGCGCCTCCCATTTTTCAAGGAGAAGTGCAGGACATGTACTCCGAACTCCTGATGTCACCTCCCAACTCCTCACAGCTGACTCTGCTCAGAGGAGGTTTATAGGACTTCCCTCCTCCCTGGCCAAGTACTTGCTGGAGACCTGGAGACTGGGTTGTTGACACACACTCAGCTCATGAACTGGTTATTTTTGAATGCTGCAGTCTTCTAAGTAAGATCAACCTTGTGTCTTCTGAGAATTTCAAGCTCTACTAAAAAATGAAACACATCAGGATTTAAAGCATCATTATTACAAATCCATAGGGTATGGATATGTATGTTTAACTCTCTATCACTATTGATATAAATATCAAATTTCTATTTAAATGTGTTGTCTATGTGTAGACTGTGTTAAGCATATGAGGCAAAGACTGATAATTAGAAGCAAGTAAAATAAGCTTTTTCAAGCTTTTTTCAAGCTATAAAATATGAGACGGATATTTAGTTTTTGCAAGTAAAGCTATTTTCATGCACAGCTTTCAGAGAAAACTTTTCAGTCTCCTGTTTTGAGACAGTCTCTTACTTTCAGATAATTTCAGTGTCTGTTTTCCATACCTTGAAGATCACAAAGTATAGAGTTGTCCTTGTTATGCCTGACTACCAAAGTGAAAATGTACATTCATCCCTTAGTAAAGTAGTTTGTATCAAACTGGTGACAGACAATCAAATGACTAAAGGATTAAAAGAAATATTTCCTGGTCAAGGTGCATATATACTACTACGTTATATGGTTAGGTAAATGAACCTTCATCTTGGAGAGTAGAGGTGGTACTAAATATTCTGTATTTACATGTATTGTATAAATAGTAGGTATTAAAAGTATTTTGGACCAGATTCTGATACCACTTTTCGTTTAGTAGTACCTTTTCTGCTTAATTGCTCTGTGTATTTCATCAGAGCTATTAGTGTGGTAACCTTACGGTGTGCAGTCTGTCTGTTTTCAAGGAAAAATTACTTTGTTTAGAATTACTCTATTTTCCTAAGGTAGAATTTTCTAATGAGTTAGAGATCCTGAAGTATAGTACTTGACAATAGAGTGTTTTTAAAGGCAAATCAAATTCTTCCTTTGTAAGTGTACCTTTTACAGAAATGTGAGATAATTATGTGCCACCATTTTTAATTTTTTTTTTTCTGAGCAAGAAAAATGGCTCCTAATGTTGCATGGGATTTCAGGCACTCGGGTGTCACCTCTCCTGTGAATGAATATTCTTCTCTGCTGCTCAGAAGTATGTCAGAAATAATCTGTACTATGTTTGTTTATAAAAGCTCTGTGAAATGTTCAGTTTTTATAATACTGAGAGATGAGAAAAAGAGTTGGTGTTTAATTGAAATTACTTATTAATTATTTTGCATACAGTTTTAACACATTGCTAATATTTAAATTTCACATGATAGCTGTTAGTGATGCTGTGCTTCCTAGTGTTACTAGAAATTTCTGACTTTAAGGATTCTTTCTTCTCTTCCCGGGAAGAAACACTTTTTTTAAAGTCAAATTATTTTTTGCCTTTTTTTATGAATATGGCTGTTACAAAATTTTAGCAAAAGAGAACTAAATGACTTTTTTGAAAATTTGATAGTATGTNTTTAATTTTTTTTTTCTGAGCAAGAAAAATGGCTCCTAATGTTGCATGGGATTTCAGGCACTCGGGTGTCACCTCTCCTGTGAATGAATATTCTCTGCTGCTCAGAAGTATGTCAGAAATAATCTGTACTATGTTTGTTTATAAAAGCTCTGTGAAATGTTCAGTTTTTATAATACTGAGAGATGAGAAAAAGAGTTGGTGTTTAATTGAAATTACTTATTAATTATTTTGCATACAGTTTTAACACATTGCTAATATTTAAATTTCACATGATAGCTGTTAGTGATGCTGTGCTTCCTAGTGTTACTAGAAATTTCTGACTTTAAGGATTCTTTCTTCTCTTCCCGGGAAGAAACACTTTTTTTAAAGTCAAATTATTTTTTGCCTTTTTTTATGAATATGGCTGTTACAAAATTTTAGCAAAAGAGAACTAAATGACTTGTTTGAAAATTTGATAGTATGTATTTTGTTTTTAAAACCTTTGATGATGAAGCTAATTTGACATGTTTAATACAATGTATTATGGTTAACTAATGTGCACCAGTGCTATGTAACTGGTGTGTAAACAGGCTGAAATTATAGCCTGAGGAAAATAAAACTCATTTCAAGAGAGTATCAGTGCTGAAAACTAGTTCAAATAATAGCAGTATTAACCGTTTGACTAATTAAACTAATCTCCTTATACATTATTAGCAAATGCAGTGACAGTTGTTGGTTATTGATATATAGAGTCTTCTTTTTATAACGTCTTCTTTTAAAACCAAACTTTTGGCTCTATTTGGAGTAGAGGGTGCATGAGGAGAAAGAAGTTATGCACCCCCTTTCTAGAATCTGCCAACTTCTTAATCGCCACTATCTTTTATTATTCTTTTATTATTCTTTTATAACAGGGCCGTTAAAACGCCGAGCTCTCTTTCCGATAACGCTGGCAATGTCAAGATCTTAGTTCAGTATTTCAGGCATGCTAAAAAAGGAAAAGTCTGGGGCTGTGAAGATTGAAGAGCATACCTAGTAGGGGATTATATGCAAAATCCTTCTAACTAACACAAAGAAATGCCAATTATGTAGGGGACTCCTTGTGCTACCGATGATTGCTAAAGCTGTTGAGAACTGCCAGTGTGCAGTTTGCTGCTTCTGCAGAAGACTTGTCGGATTCCTGGAGTCGTAAGTCTGGCATAGGACCTGGTGGGCTTGTGATACCTGAAACTTTGCCAGTTAGAAGAGCTCAGCTGTAAACAAATTGATAAACACAGAGGTTCACGCTCTTATTATTATTTTCTTTTTTTTTCTTTTTTTCCTTCCTTTTTCATACCTAGATATATATCCACAAATACATACATGCGTACATAATATACACACACTCATAGAAATACAATTTTCCATCTTCCTGATTTTTGTACTACAAAAACAATAGCTAATAAAGACAGTGGGAGGGATTAAGTGATACAGTCGTTGCATAAAGAAATGGATCAAGAAATAGGAACAGATGGTTCATATCAGAGTCCATTAATTTTTTCTATTTTAGATCAATGATTTTTTTCATCAGTTTCTGAGTGGATGATAAACATTTCGGGAAGATCTGGGTATCATGCATTACTGAACTCATAAATAGAGACAAGGTCAGTCTGGAGGTTCATGAACTGTAAAATCTTCTCTCCTGCAGGCAATACAGCACCTCTGACAGTAGGCAGAATCAGAGAGTACATGTAAGGAAAAATGCAGAAGTGTTTTCCCATGGCAGTTTTATGGAAGGAAGAAGCAAGGATTTGGTTAGAAATGCCGCCTTTTTTTTTTTTTTTAATGGGAATTCTGAAGGTAATTTTTCAGTATGTTTTTTGTGTATGATCACTTTTGAGAAGCCTGGCAAATAATTTTTTGATTTATTAACCCTCTAGTGTTCTCTCCTATCCAGACTGAATACTTTTAAACTTGAGTTTCTGAGGAGTTTTATGTTCTTGTTTTGGTTTTTTTTTTTCCCCTAATGCTCTGTTATATATGCTTCAGGTATGCTGAATGGCTCAGTCCCCCAGCCCCTAGTTTTCTGAATCTGTCATGATTTTTGCACTTTATAGGTATCATGGGCAGTATTTTGAACTTAGTCTCAAACTAACCTACAATTTCCAGGTGACAAGATTTCCATTATTTTCCATTGCTCAGAAGAATGATGTTTCAGTGCTGGGTTTCAGCATGTCAGGTTTGTGCCTTCACAGTCTCCTTTGACAGCTCTCTATGGGACACTCCTGCTAATGTTGAGGTGGGGAAAGTGGCTGCCTCGTAGGACATAAAGCCCTGTTTTAGTACATTTTACTCTTTTTTGGCTATTTCCTTTCGCTTTTCAGACTGTCTGCAGTGCTGTTATCAGCAGCTAAATGCATATTTCAAGCCTAGAGCTGCACTGGTTTGTCAGCAGACCCCTCTGGCTGTGCCCCTGGCAGGACAGGCAGGCTCGCTGCTGGCAGGAGCATACCTCTGCGCCCAGTTAATGATTCAGGACTTCAGCACTGCCTCGCTCTTATTTACTTAAAAGGCTGTGATAACACGTACGGGATTTCTCTGATGGCTGTGTTCACCTGTGGCACAGCATGCCCTGCTACAGCTTCTCTCTGCCGTGAGGAGACCAATGCCAGCTTTCCCACCTTCATCTCCTCACCCTGTAGCCAAAAAGTGGTGTGGCCTGGGGCACCTCCTCCAGCTGGCAGGAGGCTTTTGCAGAGGAGGACGTCGGTGCGTGGGCTGCTGGTGCTGGGGATTGCAGTGCTGCAGTCCTTATTGGCATGCTGAACATGCTCTGGCAGCACGGCGCGCCGCTGTCCTGGAGTCTAGTGCTTGTCTTTAAAAACTTTCTTGCTTCGTGTGTACTTTTTTTACAATTCCGTTGTGTATTTTAGTTCCTCTCTGCTAATGCTGGGAAACACTTTGGGGATGGATTGCTTTATTGCCATGATTTTAAGGGAGTTTTGAGTGGTGGCTAAAAAACTCTTTAAGATTTTCTCTGTCACATTGGAAAAGGCATGAAAGGCTTTGAAAGTGGCCCCACTGATTTGTTTATAAAGCCAGTGCACTTCCCACTTTCCCCCCCTCATTTTTTTAAAGACCTCATTTAATGCTCAGGACTGTGCAGTGAGGCCACTTTCAAAGGCTTTAGTATCCACAGTAGCAGCTCTTTGAAGTGGAAACGCCAGCGAGGAACAAGCCTTCAGCTTAATCCTTGGTGTAAAAGGTCCTAAGTGGTAAGAAGCCACAACATCCCTCTCGGTGTGAAGAGATGGAGAGCGATACCTGGATCTGAATCTGTATCCTGGACCCAGACCTCATCCGTGGAGCTGGTTGGACACTTCTGTAGGGCATGAGGGATACAGTCCCTCTCATCACTCTGGTTTATCGCTCTGGTTCTGCCCCAGCTTCTTTCCCCAGTTTCTTGAGGAGGAGGACACAACTGAAAGACGAGAGAGTAGGGCCTGAGAGCAAATGTGTTTGTGCTTGGGTTTGTTTGCTCTCTCAAGTTGGTAAATTTTTCCTCTGGAGTGCAGAGCCGGTGGCACAGTCTATCTGCCGGTACTTGTGGACATGTGTCTGTCCAGTTAGGTTGGTGTCTTCATGGTGGCCTCAGGTGCCTGTCTCCCTCTTGGCACGAGGAGGGTGACATAAGATAGTGCTTTTTGATCGCCAGTGACTCATTTAAGTGCTCAAAACTAGATGGGATGAGTCTGTCATCTCTGAAATCCATTTGTTTGAAACAGGAGATGAAAGTGTTGAGTTTCTTGCGGTGGGGCTTGAGGATCACTGTGTCCCTATGAATTTGTAGCCAGTCTCAGTTACAGAACTAGGCTGCTTGTAAGGAGCTGCCATCCAAAAATGAAAAAGGCAGAAGGATAAGCTGGAGACAGCAGTGCCTTGACTGGCACATGGCTTGAGCTACCAGGGGTGAGAAGCTTTTTGAGAAGGGCTTTCCTTCTCAGCCGTAGTAGCCATTGTTGATTCTGATGACTATTTAAATAATCTAATTTTGAAGTGAAAAGCTATTTTTTAACTTGTTGGTATTTTTGACCTTCAACACATCACCTGCCATTTAACTTCACCCTTATGCTGTTTGCTGTGTGCAAAAATAGCTGTCTTTTCCATGGCTTCCCCACTGGTAAATGACTGAACACTCCCTGCCTCCTAGTCAAAATCTGGTAGTCCTCATCATCAGTCTATATGAATTTCGTATTCTTTCTGTTGTCAGAAGCCTCACTGTTGCCTGTTTGTACGTGTAAGCCTTTCCACAGTGCTGATGGTACTGTTACTGTTGTCTCACTCTTTTATCATTCCAGAGTTACATGCTCCATGACTATACACAGTAGCGTAATTCTTTTTTGTTTTCCTTTGATAGTGCGAAACGTTCTGCTTGTTTTATACTCCATCAGCTGCTGAATATTTTGCAGAAGTCTTCATTGAATTGCCTGTAACATCCACGTGATCTTTCCTCTGTAGCAGTGTCCTGTTGGAACGTAGTGCTGTGTGTTTACTGTTCGTTATTTGTCTGTTTTTTTCCTCATCTGCATTTTGCCTATCTTTATGTTAAACTGATGTCATTTTATCATCCAGTGAACTCATTATCATGAGATCCTTTTGTCACTCTTCACAGTTGGCTTCAGGTATGACTTTGCAAAAATTTTATGTTAACTGCAAACTATCTTGTTTATGGGTATTGTTGCAAAGCAGAAGAGGAAACTCTCTTGGCAAACCTAATTATGAGAATTACAGTATAATATTAGAAGTAAAACATGATATTTAATCTTGTAAGTTTCTTGTGAACCTCTGCTCTGACTTTAGTCTTCATACTGTCTGCAGATGCTTAGCACTTTAACTGGTCTTTTAAATTAAATTTCTTTTAACATCCATAAGGCCTAAGTCATCACGATAATTGGGTTCTACAAAAATCATCAGGTTACAAAGATGGGATGATTCATTTGCTTTCATTTTTCTTAATTTTGAGCTTTTTGGATTTGTATTTCCTAGCTCTTCCCTACCATTGTCAGAATTGTACTCCTTAATAAAAACTGACAGTTGCTTGTAAACATATTTGTAGGTGATAAGGTTTTATGAAACGCACTTGATGTTTTCAGATGTCTGGTGAAATGGGCAAGAGAGAGCTGTGCTGCAGTAGGGTTCTGTAGTGAGTCCTTAAACTTGAAGATTCTTGTAATAGGAATCAGTATAAGGTTGTGGTGGTTTGGGTTTTTGTGGTGGTGTTGTTGTTGTTGGGTTTTTGTTGTTGTTGTTGTTTTTGTTTGTTTGTTTTTTTGTTGTTGTTGTTTTTTGTTTTTTTTTCCCCCCCTTAAAGAGAAATGACATTAAAACAGACTTATAATAATATTCTGCTTTGGTGAAGTTAACCACCTGTATCTCACCCATCTGAGTCTCCAGTCACCAAAACATCAGCATACTTTTGACTTAGGGGAAAGGTAAATGTGATGATTATAATCTTTGAAGTGCTTCACTGCAAGATAAAAATGATTTTCCTGAAATAGAACTTAAAAATTGGTGGAGAGGTTTCTACTTTTCTGATTTCAAAATATTATATTTTTTATTTGTGTGGCTATATTGACTCCAGTTTTGCAGTTAGGAAATTTAGGTTACATAATGCAGGATTATTCTTTAATTGTTTTCTTGATGGACTTTGTTCAACTGGTGAAAAAACATGGGACCTTAAATTGTGCATTTCCATTAAACTTTAAAGAACCATAATAATTAAATTCACATCCCCAATTATGTAAATTGAGTGAACTTTTTCTGTAAGAAAGCATAGAGCTAGAATACCACTGCATCTTTGTTGTCTCTCTCTTTTCTGTCTTTTCAGGGTATAATTTTTGAGGAGTTGGGGGCTTTTTCGGTGTTTTTTGGGGGATTTTGGGGTTTTTTGGGGGGGGTGGGTTTGTTTTGTTTTGTTTTGTTTTTTGTTTGGCTTGGTTTTGGTGTGTTTTTTTTCTTTTTTTTTAATTTGTGCGGGGTTTTTTGTTTGTGGGTTTTGGGGGGGTTGTTTGTTTGTTTGGGGTTTTTGTTTCTTTCTTTGTTTTTTGTAGCGGACAGG